>CATIWQ010596728.1:0-22415 GCA_949673415.1 Euphorbia schlechtendalii
TTTAATTTGGTTCTGTACCTCGGCGAGATGTCTCGCTGACATGGTCTCGGCGCGGAGTGGCGCCGAGGTGTTCATCAGTTTAGCCTGTGTAGTTTTTGGATCTTCTAATGGGCTTGGGTCTTTAATGGGCCTTGATATCACGGCGCTTAGTTCGTCATCATTATTTCGCAACAAATTGAACATTCCTAAAATGCTGGGAATTTCTTGTACAGCCCATAATCAATTGAACAAGTTTTGTTTGGTTACGACCAAGTAATCTATTTGTTTCGATTTTATGTCTTGAAACTTAAGTTATTGGTGGTGGAATTGTGAACCAATTGTATCCCTAGCGGTGGAAGGAAACATTTGTTTTCAGTTGCTGGGTGGGCCAATTGCTATTCTCGGTTCCCTTTACGGCGCCCATGCTTTCAAATAGAAAAAAAAGATATATAGTTATGATTAGAGCTGTTTGCGGGCTGGGCGGGTAGTCCGTTTCAACGGGCCGGGCTTGGATACTTATTTCTTTCAAAAACCCGGTTCGAGTCCGAGCCCATTAAAGCTTGAATTTTTATAGGTCGTTCTTGGTTTTTATATAAATGACCAAGTCCAGGCCGACGAATAATTTTATTTATTTTATTATATATTTATACATTAAATTTATAACTATTTTAAAATTTTATATTTTATACTATTAAATTTATACACTTGATTGTAATAAATTTTACCAAATATTAAAGATTTTAAGTAAACAATGCAATTATG
This sequence comes from Euphorbia schlechtendalii, assembly GCA_949673415.1. NCBI lineage: Eukaryota > Viridiplantae > Streptophyta > Magnoliopsida > Malpighiales > Euphorbiaceae > Euphorbia > Euphorbia schlechtendalii. The sequence goes on from CATIWQ010596728.1 coordinate 742, forward strand.
TTTAAAATTTAAATATATTTTGATTTATTTTATATTTTTTCTATTTAATTTAATAAAAAGTTTATAATAAAAAAAATATTCGCGGGCCCGGGCCGGGCTTGGGAATTACCGTGTAAACCAGGCTCAAGCCCGGCCCGAGCCCGAGCTCGAAATTCTAAAGTATGGGCTTGGATTAATATTTTTATTAAAAAGCCCGCTAAGTCCGATCCGTCTCGCCGGTGAACAGGTCTAGTTATGACCATTTGAATTTAGGAAAAGAGCGTCAATAAAGAGGCCGCTTGAAGAGATAAAATTCCAATGAGGTTTCGACTGGTCTAGTGAATCAATTGCCACGTGCTTCCATATAACAAAATTTTACTTAGCTTTTATATAGATGAGAGACTGGATTTGTCAAAATTTCAATGAGCTTTCAATAGCTTAGATGAGACAATTGTCACGCAATGTTTTCATAATCGTATTGGATAACAAACCGGTGAAATTAATGGTACGCAGTATTAACGATACGATCGGTGGTTAAAACATCAGTTATACTGGACAATTTATCTCATAAAAACTATTTTATATATAAAAATACATTGATATCTATATATTTATCACTGTTTTAAAAGGCGGTCAAGGCGGCCGCTTAGGCGGGGATTTTTGAAACACCGCCTCGATTTTATATAATCGGGCGGTCAAGGCGGAAAATGTCGTTAAAATTTAGAAAAGTGTTATCAAAGATAAAAAAAGTGTTGTCAAATTCTAGAAAAGTGTCGTCAAAGCCTAAAAATGTGTCGTCAAAGCCTAATAAATTGTTGGTTCATGAATTTTTAAGTTTATTATATAAAAATGTATGTGTTAGTTATATTTATTATTTTAATTCATTAATAATTATTAAATATTTTAAAATACTAACCCGCCTAGGTCCCGATTAATCCCCGCCTAGGCCCCCGGAGGCTCTAGCCGCCCGACTAGCGCCTAGCGCCTTTCAAAACACTGATATTTATAATATAAGCATAAAAAACTATAATATTTCATTTTATATCAATACAATTATGTCTTAGAATTATGTTTTATATTATTATTGTATAAAATTTTATAATTTGAACATGTTATACTCGTACTTTTTGTATACCGACATTTTTAATGCATCATACCAGAGTCACCAACGGTACACAATTTTACTGGTACAACCGGGTAATATGGTACAGTATTATAACATTCACACATTCACACTTGCGCCCTTTAGGACCGCCTATGCTTCCAAGTAACAAAAAGAAAACTGCATAGTTTTGATCATTTGAAACTAGTAAAGGAGCTTCAACAGAAAAGTGTTTAAATCAGACAAAACTTCAACAGTTGTGGTTCGGCAATTGCCCACCCTGCCCCCCTTAGCACCGCCATGCTTCTAAACAACGATAAGCTTACTTAGTTGCAATAGTGACGTGTTCATGATCCATACTTCTAGTTTAACAAAAGACAAATTCGCACTGTTTCAAACAACTATGCTTGATATTTTGTATGAAAATACTAGGACGACTTTCTGCCTTCAAATATCAAAGGGAACTTTCTAAATGTGTTTATATTAACATAATTTATTTACATACCCTCATTATAAATGAACATGAAACAACTTCATATACAAATATTTCATAGCTACTTGCGATTTCCATAACGTCAACAACACTGTTTTCTTTTTTCTTCAGTTATGGACTGGAAAATCCGGGCTGCTGATTCGTTACCTAATTTACCGTTGTGAGGAACCACCTTAATCACATGTGTTTGCTGCTCTTTACTTTGAGCATTTTGATCGGACGACTGAGAAATTGTTGGTTCTATAGGAAAAAGAGAAAGCGGTCGTCCATTAGGCCTTGGAGGGAGACTACTTCCCGTACTCCCCTGTATTTCGCTTTCCTTTGATGCTTGAACGTTCCTAACACGACGGGCAATTGTTCGACTCATCTGGGTCGACATGTTACACGAGCTCTGTGCAAAAACACGAGGTTAACATAACATCAATAATCGATAACACCCTAATACATCATTAGCCAACTTGGCCCGTTTTGCCTATTGCACCCCTCAACTTGCAAATGTGCACCATGTAGCCCTCTTCTGGTTGGTTTAACTTTTCAAAGATGTCGTTTTTCTCTCTCCAACCATAAGTTGACATGTGGCGTTCAGGGAGCGAACTGATGCACTTTTGCAAGTTTGAAGTTGTAAACGGGGACCTTTTCAAAGTTCAGGGGGGCTAATGCTATATATAACCATCCATAAAATTCGGCTTTGACTGATGTATAAAAATCGGCTCACCTGCTCAACTGCTGAGCCAGAAATAGAAGAAGCCATCATAGGCATACCATATGGCGGAAAGTAAGTCATGCCGAGACCTTGTTGGTGAGAAGCTGGAACTCCATACACTGCATTTAGAAAGTCACCTCTCCCAGGGGGAGGAGCACAGTTTGAATAGACAGGTGGCATATAGCCACCTGTATTAGGATGACATGGCGCTGAGAAAGGCTTGTAAACAAGGCCCTCAGAAGGGGACATAACCGGAACTAGCCAGTGATTGCCGGCTGCTGCTGGGACACACCATGGAGGAGATGGTCCAGTATTATTGGCACCTCCAGATTGAGAATGAGACTCGTTATTGGATTTTTCTGCAACTTCTTTGTTAGCTTCTGATTCGGCTATAGGATATGGCTTCTGGAAACCGTCTTTGGATTTGGCAGCTGTTGGTGGCTGTTGTTTGGCTTGGACAGATGGAACCTTTCGCACTGGTGATGACTTTGATAACGCTTTTCTCAAATAAATGTTGTCTTTGAGTGATAGATTCGGTAATTCAGCAATCAGTTTTTGCACCTTCATAAGCCTGTGTAGTTCAAATACTTGCACTCCGAACATTCTCTGTTGACTGGAAACAACCGTTAATGAAGTAAGGTCAAGTCAAACACTAGTACTCAACACAAAGTAGATTGAACAAATCGGTTCATACAAAGTGTACACCTACATGGAAAATTCTTCACATACACTGGAGATCATACCAAAAAGCCCAAACCTTTTAAAGTAAAATGAAAATCCACGAGTTTCATGCTAATTTAGTGAAATTACGTAAAAATATAAACTAGTCGATGAGGTACTTACTTGGCAATAGCTTTTCTTGCTTTCCAGAATTGTTTCTCTCCTAATACTTTGACATCATCAGGAGTAATATTCAATTCACAGGTTTCTGATAAATCGTTCCTTTGAACATCTACCACTTGCAAAGATCCACGTTTTCGGCCTTCACTCTCAGTCATAATATGACTTCTTTTGTCAGTTTTAGGAGATGACTTAGAGAATGAATCATTTGTTGCCTTGGAAGCATTGTTCTTACCTATGCCACCGCCATATTCCAAGAAAGACTTATCTCGATGGACTGTTGTTTGAGTTTCCTCGATCGCAACAAAACCTTGATCAGATTGACCCTTCTCAAAGCGCAACCTTTTCAAGGAATCTAATGTACCTCTACTGTATTCCTGATTGGAAGATGGATTAGCTCGCTTCGAAACTTTTCTTGATGGGCTAACAGATGCATCAGCCAAAGTTTTAGTATCGTGACGAGCATCCAATATTTTTCTGCTTTCCTCAGTTTGGTTGCTCAAAGATTCCCTTGGCCGAAGTTTTGTGATGCCGATTTCACTCTGTTGCTTTTCAGAAATATTTTTATACTGCATTGAGATGCTCAAATTCCAGTAAGGTTGATTTTTCCGATCCTTACTATAGCCACTGCTGCTATAACGCTGAAACGGCCCAGAATGGTCAGAGCTAAGAGCTCTTATACCAACTTCATCTTCTGGCTTCTTACGTGAAAAGTGTTTGAAGTTAGAATTGTGGGATTGAAGCGAATTGTATTTGGCACTGGTTGGTAATGGCTGAGTGGAACTCAAACTTCGACCATATGGAGAATTTACGGCTTTTTGTTCTTCAACTGACATCTTAGATCTCAGGTCAACTCCACCAGAGTAAGGAGTAAAGGAATTCTCAGAATGTGTAGGCGCTGGAGAGTTGCAGAATGAGTTAAAAACACTTCTTTCAATGGTACCAGCCTGCAAATATGAATCAATTGAATTCCCACACAAATAGGATGTAGAAAAGTACAGAAATTGGCACGATTTTTTGAATTATAAATAAAGAGGAAAATTGCAACTAATAATGGCCTAAAATATTTGACAGACTACTAATAATAACCAGGCCACATCACACTGCCAATCAGTTCTACCATATAGTCTAAAGGATTTTCGTTGCCAATTAACTAGTGTAAAAATCAAACAACATTCATTGCCAATTAAATAACAGTGAAGAACAAAATTTATCCAAGAAAATTACAAAAAAGGTAAGATCAAACTCACATGGCTGGAGGACATGGAAGAAACCAAGGAGCTTTCATTATTTGCAGAGCCAAGTTTTTGAGAAGGGATACTAAGTTGTTCATAGAGAGCCATCTTGTTCCTTGGAGGAGCCCTTGGCCCCCCTTTTTCTGTATCATTAACATGAACCCTAGGAAACATTGGACTTCTCAATCTTTCCTCTTCTTTTGAACCTCTCATCTCTTAATTTGCTTCTTTCTTCAACATCAAAACACTACTCGCATAGCCAATTCAAGGCATTTTGACCCTAATCAGTTAAAACAACTCACTTTGTTAGCAAAGATCAAACAAGAAAACTATCTTACAAAGCAAACGGTTGCTGCAGAATTCAAAATCAAGGTTCTTTCTGAGTCAGGACTATTAACAAAAACCTTGTATGCAATGCCAGAACCAAGAGAAAAAAGAATAAAAAGAACGGATAAAGGGGAAAGTAAATGGATATTAAAAGGTGAGTGGAGATGGAATCAAAGGATAAGTTAAGAAAAGGCAGATTCGGTGAAGAACTTGAAAATATAGGCAGGAAAAGGTCACCCAAATTAGAGAAAGAGATTACAGATATGAACTTTATTTCCCCAATCAGATTGAAGAAATTTGCCTAATCCTTTTCTGAATATTTACTTTTTGCAGTTTAAGATCTTTACTATTGCTGAACATAAATAAACCACAATTACTCCATTTTTATTGTTTGTTTTTTTCTATTTTTATCATGTACTTGTTTTGTTTCCTTCTCACTTGTCCTAATCATCCGTACAATTATCAACTGTTTTATTTCACTTAAATTATCCAAATCTTAATTGTTTTCTTTTGTAACAATAATAAATATTTGAATATCATAGTATATTTTACTTTTATAAAATAATATTTAAACTTTATAGTGGTCCAAATAAAGATTCAAAAATCAAATAGTTATAACTAAAGAAATTAATGTTAACCTTCATGAGATATTTATAACAATGATAGTTAGATACAGTGATTTATTATTTATTGAATTTTTTTATGTTACGCTAATTTTTCTAAAATATATATTATATAATTTTTTATAGGATAAGTCAAAGTCCATACAATGTTTTCATTTGCTTTATATTACCATTATTAATTATTGTGAATGTTGTTAGCATGTATGTGCCAATAGAGTTTTATCTTCGAAATAGATGAAAATAGTTAGAAACCAAACATCCAGAACTATTGTTTGGTGAAAAGATGATTCTTAAATAGTTTTCAAACACTTATTTTTAATTATGGAATTTATATCCATAAGTTAGTAAAAATAGTAAAAACTACAGTGTAGACTTGAAAGTTCTTATTTTGATCTGATATCCTCACAAAAAAAAACTCATAAAAAAATCTTCTCAACATATTTAGGATAAGTCAAAGTCCATACAAAAGGTAGAAATTTTATTAATCATTCATCATATTAATATAAATACTATATACGTAAAATTTGTTGCAAATTCTAATCATTATATAAGCAATTAAACGGTTTTGAAAAAAATTTATGGAACATTTAAGAAATAGTAAAAGACTCGGTCTTTTTCACACGTGAAAGAGTAACTCTGAGTCTAGACCTTTTATTTGTTAATTATAATTAGTCCATCATTTAGTCACATGTTACTCGTTTCTTCTCAAAACCTAATTTTTCTTTGAAGATAATCTCTAGTTAAAACACACATTTAGTAATTGTTCACTTTTCAATGGAATATAATCAATTTCCAATATATTTATTGCTGATTTTACGAAGCGTGTAATAAATCTTTTGATATTGTGTAAAAACAAATATTGAATATAGAAAGAATATGTTCTATTTCAATTTTCAGAAATTTATCATTTTGGAACGATAAAATAATTATAAATCGATCTTTTTAAACCAATCTTTATCTTCTTCCTTGTATTTGTTCAGACAAATATAATTTATTTAATTTAATTATCCCTATAATTATTTTCTTTATAGAAATTTCAACTATAAAATTCAAATTTATCTTGTTGTCTTGTTGATTTTGTGCTTCAAGATATTTTGAATACCTAAAATTATCTGAAACTGTAAGAGTTTGATTAACTCAAGTTCATTTTATTACTGCTGAATATAACTGAAAAGAAGAATATAACTTTATTACAAGAAAATGACTCCAAAATAAAGACTTGGTCAGCTATTACATGTGAAATTATTTTAAAGGCATTCTTTCGTGTGGAAAAATGTTTATTCATGCTATTATTGTAGCAATCAACAAAATTGATAAAAAAAAAAAAACACCCCAAGTTACTCAAAAAACTCATACATATAGAAAGTCATTTTTATGGCTGAAACCACCATTAACAAAACGAAAATGTCCCTATGTATATGTAATTGGGTCAAACTAGGACAAGTCAAGTCTAAAAGCCTAAAATGATTTCAGTTGATCCAAGCCCATGAACATTTTACTTGACCCAAGCCCATATATTCTGAAGTTAAAAAGAGTATAGCAATAAAATATACCTTAAGTATAGCTAATATTGAAATTCAAATTAGAGGAACACACTTCACACACACCGTGATTGATATAATCTGAATGCTATAATGACTCTGATTTTAACAAAAGTATTTATTTTTAACAAAGCAAGGGTTATTTGACTTTATCATCATTAGATTTGTGGCGTGAAATTTAATTCGAAATTGATAAGAAAAAAGTTGTATAAAAAAAATCACCATAGAAAATCCATCAAAATGTGAAATCAAAATCAACTACGCTTTAAAACATGGATTAGAGAATTTTGAAAAATATAAATGAGTATTCATGTAACACTGACAACAACTAAAAAACTTGAAGTCATATGTAGTTATAATAAATTAATAAGATGGCAGTCAACGAGTTGAATGACACGTGGTGTCCTGCCATTGGTCTGTCAACCTTATATGGCTGATTGATAGCCACGTGGCATAACCACCCTAACACGTGGCGCAATCAAGTTGCGCCACGTTTCGGTAGTTATGACTTTTGCACATGGTGCATTCAGGATGCGTCACGTGGCCACGCAACTGTCCATGCACATCTGGGACAGTTTGACGACGCGTGGCTAATGATTAACCGCCGGTTTGCACCGCGTGGTGTACACGCACCGCCTTCCTAGTTGTTTCGACCATCAAACTTTGATAGTTTCATTCGTTTTCGTGTTCCGAGTTCGTTGGTGTGGTACATTTTATAAAAAAATAAATGAAAATTTTATGTTTACACAAAATAACGCAGAAAACAAAACATTTTCGGAGGAAAACACATAAATCCGGCAAAAAACAAAGTCATTCACTAATTCATGCCAATGAACGCTGGAATAACAAATTCCTAGAATATCATGCCCAAAACACGTGAACTTTGTTAAATCGCTCCAAAAACACTAGTTTTTCTCAATTTTCACACTTTATTCGTGTAATTTTTGAAAAAACATGAAATCAAATTCCAGAAACAAATTTTCCAGAAATTTCAGAATACCCAAAAACACATAATCATCGCAAAAATAATCCCGCTTTGATACCAATGAAGGAAATCGTAAATAGGAATCGAATTCGGTAAATACCTTTTTCCGTATGCCTAAAATCAAAGAACGTTGCATCGAATGCCAAGTCAAATCCATCTCACGGTGTGTTGGAGTATGGATGCATATGGCTTTGTTCTTTTTAACTGAAACTGAATTGAACTTAATGAGCTGTTGAATAAGTTGAAAAAAACAGAGCCTATACCCACAACAACGAAGATCGATAACAATTGTTTTCTTTGGCTAAGATCATGATATTCACATTTAGGTATGAATAAAACCGTAAATTGGTACAAATTTCTTAACACCCGTTATTCATTCATAGTTCTAACTTCATGCCAAGGTTTTAAAGTTCATATTCAAGTCATAATGTTCTTTACTTTCTTTCAAAGTTTTGTACTAATTATTATCACATTTGCTAAACCGAAAAAAGGGACATCTAATAACGAAGATAGAAGGGGTATCCATTGGCAATGTTGGGAAGTGTTGGGTATACCGAAAAGTTTGGCGGCTTGGGTTTCCGAAATATTGTTAACTTATATACGGCTCTCCTTGGGAAACAACTTTGGCGTATCTAATCTTCCCTGACAGCCTTGTACCTCATGTTTTTTTATCACGATACTTAAGAAATGGTAATGTCTTTTTGGCAAACTTATCGGATTCTCCAAGTTACATATGGCATAGTTTATTAAAGTAGGAGATGGTGTACATGTTAAGATCAATGAAGTAGCTTGGGTGAATAATGAGCATAACATTTTGTTGAAGGGAAGGGAGGGAAGCTATTGAACGATGTCTATGTCTCGGATTTATTGAAAACCAGCGATGGAATGAAGCCAAAGTCAATGAATATTTTGCTAAATTTGCATTTTGATGACATCCTTGCAATTTGGCCAGTTGTTCCTTGGGAACCTCCGCATGCACCATTCCTTTAAGTGTAATTGTGATGCGGCTATATTTAACCAGGCCTGGTAAAGTAAGATGAGAACAAAACTATGTAGCTAAGCAGTTTTTCAAGATGAGGCATGAGAACTTGGACTCTTTTCCTACCTAATTGGATTACTCATCTTCTTTAATTTTAATACAATCTTTTGTCTTAAAAAACCTTGATTAACTCGAATTAGTAAGATTGAAATTTTAGTTTTTTTTTTGTTGTTCTGACCGTGCAAAGTGTATTGGAAAAGAGAAATTAGGACACTTCCTTTTTAATTTTTTTTGTTTTCAATTTTTACATTTTAGTTTAAATAAATACTAAAAAAAATTTGAAAATAATGAAAAGCAAAACGTAATGTAATTGTAATTGAGGGCAGGTTGTAGTTGCAGAAATAGTAGCAATCAATGCTTCAGCATCTGTATCTCACTGGCCTTAGTCTGCCAAAATGTATTACCACATTTATTGGAACATGAAAAATTGGACTACTACGGTAAGAGACGGAGGTACATGATGGAGGGTGGGGGCGCCGCCCACATACGGTGTCAAAAATTAATAACTCCACCCCTCAATATTTTCAATCTCATCGTCGCCCTGCTTGAAATATTGAGTTTGAAGGAAACGAACAAAAAATAACCGGATGCAGCAGCCAACAAGTATTTTTCACCATTAACCTGGATTACATGCTAACTCCAAACAATCACGGCATCTTTTACTCCAATATTAACTTAGACTCCAGTCTAACTCCGTTTCTTTGGTTTTTCACCACGGATTTGTCCGGTACCTAAAAATGGATACTTGTAGAACTCAATTATCTAGATGTAATTGAACTATATTTGATTATGTTAATTTTTGCTTGTTTATAGTGTATTTTCTTATACTCATATATTGACTCATATACACTGATATATTTCGATGTTTTTTAAAAAAATTTAGTCAATAATTTTTCTTTAAAAGCCACTCACACTCTTGTAGACTTCTAGCTCCGTCACTGACTATGGTCTTACATGTGCGAGTCTCTATCATTTATAATTTTATAAAAGCAACCCAGATACTTGCTTCATGTATTTCATTCAATTTTCTATAACGTATATTGTATATCGGTTGAATGGATTGACTATTACTTTTGAAGAAGAGTTCATCGACTCTTTATCTTAGAATCCATCACTATTTTGTTACTAAATGTAAAAAACTATACAACACATCAAAGGGATAATTGATTTTAATCCTATATCAGTAATAAAACCATGCTTAATTGATCCCAAAAAGTACATTAAGGAGAGATGATTGTGTCACGAGGAGCTAAAAATTTAAAATCAACCAATTTAGACATCAAATATCGTCACCAAAGCTTACAAAATAGATAATTAATAATTGAAAATTCTAGAAAATGCAAAAGAAAACGACTCTTCATCTTGAAAGTGATAAGGGTTGGTTTATGCAATCACTATGTACATAGGGGCTTTTGGTCCCTTTCTTTGGGTTGTTTTAGTTATATTCATTTAATATGACAAATCTTTCCCTCTCATTCATAATCTCTGTTTATATGCTTTTATATGAAATCCTTATTTAATCGGTTGATCTTACTAGCAATGTCCATATTTTTAACCCTTTTGTATTACTAATAATACAAAGGAACTCGTTGAGTTCCCAGCGTAGTCAATTTAATATTAAAATCAGGGAGGATTCCAACCAATGAATGTTTATTGAAAATAAATATGCATAGTTAATTACCACAAGACGGTTTAGATGAACCCTTATACTCCATAATATAAATGATGTAATAATTGCTTATGCCCATTATCCTAATTTTAGGGTTGAATCCGTTATATCGGAACCGTTTTCATTGCCCTGCTGCTTTGGCTAGTGGGCCTTATAAACCTAAATACATATGATAACACATATATGGCAATAATGTATTGGAGAGTTGCCGACATGAGGTATTAAGGTTATTACAAGGTACATTGTATTGTATTTTAGTGGGGTTGATATTGGCTACAATTTCGAAACCTTTAGGTCCATAACCCATTGGACCACTGTTTCCTTTCATTACTTTGCCTTACTATTTAATTGAAGATTAATGCTTTCTCTTCTTATCTATTATCTTCGCCAGGCAAGTCAAGTTGGATTCGAATTGAGTTCATTGAACATTTTATATAAAAAACTCATACATCTTGTTTAACGCACACTTTACAACTTTGAGCTCGAGGCAGATTTGCGAGTTCATTTTAAACCCGATTTGATTGAACTAAAAAATAAAAATATTAAGTAAGCATGTTTAAAATTGATATATAATTAAATTTTTAGTTGAATTATTTAATATATTTGATGATATATCATAAAAATTTGTACAGGTTAAAAGGTAATAATTACAAATTCAACGTCAAAACAATAATATTTGTAAATGTTTATATTTTTTATAAAATGCAACATTTTTTTAATGAAGCTGAATAGAAAATTCCTCCCTATTTATCAAAATGAAAGAAAAGCAATAGATAAAGACAATCAAAACATAAAGCAAAAGATATTGATAAGAAAAAGAAAAGGAACAACTGAACAAATACTGTGTACTCCGCTTTCGACCGGGCTGCGAGAATAAATCATCATCGTCATAATGATGACTATCCTCTAAGTCGAGTAATGTCTCATTCCACGAAGAATTGCTATCAGGTTATGATGATTTCGAGCCAGAGTTTTCCACGACCGTAATAGGGTTTGAAACTTTGACATGCTCCTTCAATTGAAGCTCATGTGCGCACTTAATAGCAAGCTGTTTTTCTTTTTCACAACCCCATAGCGAATCGTTTGAACGACTGCCCTACTTAACAATCTTTTACTTCTCTAAGATTTTAAATAGCGTATATAGTTATATATTTCTACTATATGGTTGTTTTAGAGTTTAGTAGTTTACATATTGTAACACATTATTCATACTTATAAAATAAAAGCAAAATATATCTTGAACCCCCCAAACTTGGCAGCTTTTGCCTGTTGCCTTCCTAACTTTCAAATGAATATTTAAGTCCCCTAAACTTGGCAAAGTGAACCTCTAAACCCCTTCAACTTGGTATAAATGAACCTTTAAGCCCCTCTTGATCATATATATGCTAGTTAGTTCATAAAAATGGAGTGAGCATATCTATTATGTATCCATAATTACAGATTTGATTAAACTTATTATATGTTAATTAAAAGCGCTCGAAGGTTCAGTTATGCCAAGTTGAGATGGTTCGAAAGTTCACTTGTGCCAAGTTTGAGGGGCTTACAAGTTCATTTGAAAGTTCAATGAGGCATTATACAAAAGTTATTACATTTGAGAGACGTAACATGTATTTTTCCTAAAATAAAATAAAAGAACTAATAACTAAGCTATTAATATTAAAAAACAGAAATTAATTTTGGAAAGTATTGTATAATGGAGCTTACACGATACAATTTTCCCAATTCAAGTACATTCAGGTAAAATTAAGTTAAAATTTTGTGTATGCTACATTAACAAACTTTTATTAATCATAAATTAGTTAATTATAGTGATTTTGAATTTGTTGTCTCTTGTACTACTACGAAGTATTGAGTTAATATTTTTTTGTAAAAAGATGGTGAAAATAGTTTTGAATAGCGGAAAACAATCTTAAACACACCCTTAAATATGCTTCTCCAATTTTGTTATAATAGATGTTTTAGGCCATTTAATACCATTTTTTATATTTATCATTTTCATATTTGCACTTTTATTAATTGCATTGCAATTTTACCTATTAAATATCTTAAACGATTTCAAGAGAATTGCCCCAAAAAGTATCTTAAAACACAAATTTTAACACCAATTAAATTTAAACATGATTTAAAAAAATACATTATGAAAAACCGATGAAATAATCAGTGAAAATTTTCTTCTTTCGATTAAAAAACAAATTTAATAGTGTTAAGAGAAATAAACAAAGACCAAATGCAAGAAAGCAACTTTAAAGTTATAGATAGCATTTGATCACAAATCACAATAGATAACGTTCAAAATAAAAACAATGAGATGAGATGGTCCCATAAGCCAACGCTCACCGTTTTGATTTCCCCCCATGTGGCAGACGGCTATCTTAAAAGGTGACCACCCAATCACCTCACGCCACGTATGTATAAAACCCTCCACATCACGTGTGAGCGGGTAAGAATAATAGAGACACGGAAGGGCAAGAGTGGAAGTTCACCGATGGGGACCACCGCACACGAACATAAGAGCGAAGCCGGTTGAGCCGCCAGCTCAGAAACGGTTAAAGGCGGGAACAGTCCAAATTTTGTGTATTAAATGAGAATTTGACATTTTAATTGAGAGATTGAAATCGACTGCTTGTCGTTTTATTATAACTCGTTAAACCCGCGGGTCCCATTAGATCCTTGATAAACGGCCCAGATGTGATAGTGTTTATCCATACTTCGTTTCTATGCTTAATTATAATAATTCTGTCCTGTTCTTAAGATCTTTTTTCTTAATTTTTGAAATTCTTTTTGTTATGAACCTTGAGTTTTCTAGGACTTCCAAATTTGATAATGGAAACCATTTTTAATAATTCAGGAATCCAATTTGTCATAACTTTATGTATCTAATGTCTATACTTATCGCTTAAAGTTCACATGTAAAATTGAAAGATCACAAATTGAAAAGTAGTGGATTCTTTTATAATATAGAAAATTATAGAGTTGGTGAATGCAAATCTAAATAATTGAATTTACTAATGTATCAATGCTCTGTTGTAATTCATGTGCCTGCAAAAAGATGTGCTTGGGGATCGTATATATAGAGCTAGTAGGTAATTATTTCTTTTTAACTCTTAATAATGTATTAATATTTTACATTGTATGCTGAATCAAATTAAACAAACATGTAAATATCATTTTATTATAAAATAAAAATTATAAATGAAATCAATTTCTTCTCCTAAAAAAAAGTTAAGGAAAAAACTATGCCTGAAAGTGTTATATGTACATGAAGAGAGTTATAGTGACAAAACATATTTTCGAGACTTGTGTTATACATCCGTTGATCTATTCAGTTAATGTACTATACATGCGTGTTACTCTTTTAAATTTTTTTATAAAAAGGTTTTTATATTTTTTTGGTTTTCATCACAACATGGGCATAGATGGATCCCAACTGTGGGCTGCAATTTTAGGTCATGTACACGTTTAAACTAATCATCGATCGTCAATTTGTGGGTGTTTTGAAGAGCAAGATGCGTTTAAACTAATCATTGATCGTTAATTTGTAGGTGTTTTGAAGAGCAAGATGACTGACTTCAAGATTTAAAGTTGCTTCATACACATTTTCAAATTTCGATCCCTGATGAATGCTTAAGGATGAACTAGTATCTACCACTAGACCAAACCCTTGGAGGTTTAGTCTTTACATTTTTATTCTTCTAGTACATATCATGTTAATGTCGGGATCTGGGGAATTTTTGGGATGTTTCTGAAGTCGCGAAAATGCTTTCAGATTGAAATTTATTTGGTTGGTACACCAAACTTTCAATCGGATAAAAACAGAAAATATGTCAAGAACTATAATCAATTGATGTTTGCTATAAAAAATATAACCAAATTTTTATTTGTGTTCTGCCAATTCCGTTTTTGGTGAAAATAAATAATCAGTATGTCAATAGACATATACTATTTCGGGTAGCATCCATGTCTAAAATATATATTTTTTCGGGTTTCAGCTGTGTCCAAAAGACACACTGTTTCGGTTCAAAATTCATTTTTCTGATGAATTTTCCAAAAGCTCGACCCCAGCCTGGGGCGCTGCCTCCGGACCCCACCTGGGGCTACCGCCCCTTAGATTCTCAAATCGTAACTGTACCCGAACAAGTGTGCACTCCGCACTCTCCCGACTTATTCGATGAAACATCACGATCACATTGATCAAACCAGTTGATCCAATTACACTGAATTACTAACTGTTAATAATATCATTAATCAACTTTTTACAATACAAATGTATATCCCTTTAAATAATACGAGTTGAAATTCATATTACAGGCTTGAAATAAAACCTTTTCTAGTATTGGTAGTATAAAATACTTGTCTATATAGCTTCCGTAGTATATAAGTTAACCATTTAATCTTTATACACAATACATTACATTTTCGTCCTTTAATGTGATCATGCATAATATAAATATATCAGAGTGTCTATAATATGCTGCGCAACAAAAAATCTTCATTCAAACAAGGATAAAAATGGCATATTATATCAAAGATAGATTGAATTATGTAATTTGTATATTACACAGATTGAATGAGCAAACTGAACACATCACGTCACATAGTAAACAAATATTTTTTTTCTATAGCTAGTAAATAATATTAATGTTATAAAAAGAAAAACTGTGGGAACCCATAGAGTGAGCTGTAGAGATGGGGAGCATGTGGGTTGGAGTCAGAACTGAGTTAGATGGTGAACTTAACTCGTCAAAATTGCTACCGTTTGATGATTCTACAAAATTATACTCCAAATTTGCTGCATGCGTTTTTAATTTGCCTGCCACGCCAGCATCATATTCTTACATCCACTGAAAATTAGTTTAACTGATATTATTTGTCGATTTCAACATATTTTTTTACCGTAATGGATAATTTTTTTCCCTAACCAGCTAGTAAATACAACTGTTTAACAATAGTAAACAAATCAACGCTCAAAGCTTGTCTAGTATAGTTGATATTGTTTTCTTTTTATGATCGTTGTTTGTTATTGCTACTAACGATAACTTTTTGTATTTGAAACAATTTAGAGAAATTGTTTAATAATCGTAACTAAAAATTAAAATTATCGTTTGAAGCTGAAAATAAATGTAAAAGACATATGCTGAACATGTTGTGGGTGTTTGAAAACTTTTTTAAGTTTTATGTTTTGTCTTTTCATCGTTTGATAACAACTTTACGTGTTTAGTTACGATTATCAACAAAAATAACAACAAAATGAAATGCACCCTCAAAACTATTATTTAATAAAAAAGTAAAAAAGATAGATGTCACCAAGAAATTGTACCTCCTTTGGCAAATTTTTAATTTATTCCTTACGTCTTTTTACCATTAACATTTCTAGTACAAATTAATATGTACTGCCTCAATATTTATATTTACCAGCTACAACATATTTTGGGTCTCATCACTTCACTATTTCTACAGTATGCTTGTTGTTTAACACTCAGCAGTGAATAAGTCCAATGAATGATGACGAGCCATATTTAAACTTGGAAAAGATCTTTGTATAGCTGGTCCTGTCATACATTACATACGTCAACGTCATGGTGTAAGAACAAAAAAGATTAAATTACAAAGAAAATTTGGTAAATGCATTTTTATTTGTTAAGTTGGACCAAAATTTTTATGGAGAATAACCATGGTAATTAATTATATATTGGAAATTAGAACGTGAAAAGGAGTGCAGTAGAAAGGTGAAAACAGTAAAAAAGAGTGATGATTAAAACTATGATTAACAAAAAAGGTAGAGGTAGAAAGTGGCATTGTCAAAAGATGCTCATATTTTCTCTGCAACATCACAGTGCGCATGGAATACACCAAACCAAAAGTGATGAAATGTTTCAAAAAATTTCGTAAAACTCAATTATAATCTAATATTACACACTAGTTAGTTCGGTTGTTAATACTATTGTACATAGATGTGTTTATATGAAGGAAGTTGCAGTTTCAAACTTTAAACACTGCGAAGAGTTTTTTAAATGATGCTACTTTATATTTTAAAAAAATTGAATTATGGAAATTAGTCTCAACACAAAAATCTAAAAACTTGATATGAGTTAAATCAATGCTACAAGTTTATAACTTGAAACATTTTTTTCACTCTGTGAGTTTGAGATTTGAAATCGAGGCATCTTTCAACAGAATTGTTTTAATATATACAATAACACTACCGACCGAGCCAACTTAAAAAAAACAATGGTGGAAAGCGATGGGAACTGGTGCACTACGGCCGCCAAAAACTCCTTTAAGGGCACTTCTGCTAATGAAAATCTGAAAAATTCCGTAAAATGTATAATTGTGACCTACTGAATTCGAAATACTCACCGCAATTAAACCAGCAGCTTGTATAATTATTTAGTATTAAAAAATAAATTAAATTTTCTTTATTTTTTCGTATATCTGAAATCTCTTGCTTCCCATCTGCAAAAAATAATATACCTTTTCACAACCCACAAAAACTGACCAAAAAGCCTTATCTTTTCAACTCCCTCCCATAATTAATTTTTCTTTCTACTATTTAAACTTATACTTTATTTGTTTACAAAAAAAAAAACTTATATTTTATTCTGTTCTCTTCATTATATTCTCATATATTTTACATGTTCAAAGTACCATTATAACTTTATAATATTTTTTAATTTATTATTTCTGTTCTTCCCACCTATATATATAACCACAACTGTATCAGCATTTTGTCATCCTTCAACTTGCAAATTCGACAGATCCAATTCTGCTTAATTCCCTCTTAGTTTCCAGAGGTATTTTCATTTTTTATATCAATTCTTGAACCTTCATTTCTTCTTCTTTTTGTTTGTCTTTATAGACAAAAGTACAGTTGCAAAAACTGACGTTAGCTTTGGGTGTTTTGTTGGTGTTATGATCACAGTTTTGCATTATTACACAAGTAAAAAGAAAGGGTTGTTAGTTGCAGTACCAGATTGTACAGAGAGGAAGCCTAACTTTATTATTAGAGACTTTCTGGCTTATATTTTGGGTCTATAATTGCCTTTATTGGTATGTGTATATATATATATGTTATTTACTACAATCTCATAGTATAACACGATTCTTATATATAATTATTTATTTGATTTAGGAGTGAAATTTTGATTCCATGGAAAGTCTGGGATGGGAAGATTCACAATCATCTCCCATTTGGAGCAATCACGAAAACTTAATTCTGTCAAACTCGAATTCGTGCCTTTTTAATAGTATTGGTAACAAGATGGATCTCATAGATGACGTTTTCGATATTCCGATTCACGACCTTCAGAAGGCACGTAATTCACTGATGAATTCAACAAATTCCGATCATCAAAACGTGAGTAGTAGTACTATTCACCTATCAGCTTATGCTTTTGCGTCAAATTTCCAGTACTTTTGGTTCTAACATTAAGCATGTTCTTTAATTTTTTTTGCAGAACAAAGACAATGGGAGAATAGCTAGAGATGGGATGAGCTGGATAGACGCTTCAAGTACTCAACAACTCTACTCTTCTTCTCCATTAATGATCGATAATTATGCCACAAATGGTGGCTCGCTTGAATCGCTCGATTGCTTACTCTCGGGGTCTAATAGCAAGTCCGACACATCGTTTGAAGAAGATGGAATTTCCGTCATCTTCTCTGACTGCAGAAACATATGGAATTTTGGGGCGGTTTCATCAGGCGAATCGTCTGAAAACAACACTTGCAATGCAAGAAACAATCAAACCGCATCTCTATCTCCAACTTCATCAGATCACAACAAAAAATTGCATTCATCAAAGAGAACTGATGATCAAACATATCTCGATCAAGGCGGATTCAAGCTGACCACAGAAAATCGCCAACCAAAACCATCGAAAAGATTCAGATCCGAACAGAAGAAACCAATAAGCTCATCCAACATCAACTTTCAGCAACCGAGCAGCAATTCGTCGGTAAATTCGTCAGCCGAAGAGCCTGATCCAGAAGCATTAGCGCAAATGAAAGAGATGATATACAGAGCAGCAGCATTCAGGCCAGTTAACTTAGGGCTGGAAATAGTGGAGAAACCGAAAAGGAAAAACGTGAGAATATCAAGCGATCCACAAACAGTAGCGGCGAGGCAAAGAAGAGAAAGAATTAGCGACAGAATTAGGGTTCTACAGAGACTTGTGCCAGGTGGAAACAAAATGGATACTGCGTCAATGCTAGACGAGGCTGCTAATTATCTCAAATTCTTAAGATCACAAGTCAAAGCACTAGAAAATATTAGCCACAATACTAATCCAGTAACTACTAATTTTGGTTTCAATAACCACTCTTTTCTTCCCATGCATCACTTTTCTCTTCAAAACCCTAACCATATTCACCTCTCTCAAAGTTTACCGAGCCAGCGGTGATCTGCATTGTTGGATGATCGACACATTATTAGTTATGCGATGTTTCGGTCGGTGTTGATGTCAATGTAATGATGATTTTTTCCTGAATAGTGGATTGTATAATCATGGTTGTCACTCATTTGTGATGATGATCATTTTGTAATATCCAATGATTATGAATCCAATTAAAGACTATTTTCAATTGGAAAAAGCTAATCCATGATTCTGTTACTGTAATGTTTTATCATCATTACTTCCTAATTTCTCATTATTGCAATATCCACCTTGTATTCCAAGAGCCAAAGGGAAAAAAAGAGCTGGTCGGTTTGGAATTTGCTTTCTCAAATTTGAAAGATTATATTATATTATAATAGGTTCTGTCTAATACAACAACTGTGGGTAGAAAACAAGTCCAAACTAAGCCCAAAGCAAAGTGGAACTCTATGTGCGTGGAATTGGAAATAGTTAATTTAGATCTATATGATATCATTGAAATTTTCAATTTTAAAAAGGAGGGGCATGCAATTATAACAGCTATGATTAAGATCAAGGGCCAGAAAGTGATTAGCACTTTATGTTGCAATTTAATGATTTGTTTAATGAATCCAATGTACTTAAAAGCTCAGCTTTCTTGGAGATACTCGTGATGTTTATTTTAATAATCATTAAGGCCTATTCCGATTTCTTTTGAATTAAATTTTATATAATTTCAACATGCTTAGTAAACTCCAATAAAAAATTCGGCGGAAATTGGAAATCTATATTTTGAGAGAACAAAATCAATAAAATTCAATTCAAGTGCACATAAATAAAACGTTAGATCAATTAATGTAATTAGTTGAAAATGAATTTCAATCATACTATAAGTGTACTTATTTTTACATCAAACAATTAATTCAGAGTATAAAATGTTACATGAACAAACTAACAACAAACAAATTAAATTTCGACAATAAGTAGCATAAAGACATTTCTTTATTTAATTGTAGAATGTTATGTAACCAATGCAAAAGGAGACATTCTCTTAAGAAAAGTGAAGTGCAGTGCAGTGGTCCTGTCTCCTTGATTCAACCCAAAGCGTGCTCTTGAAATTCACTCCCAAAACCTCATTGCTCAGCACATGTACATATGCTTAATTATGCTTCTTTTTTGGCAGGTTCAGTTACATATAAATACCTTAATTACTTTGTTTTCCCTTCTTTTTAATTTAATTAACACACCCATTTTTAAATTCAATGAGTCCCAGACCATCAATCAACTAATGATATAGATCATGATGATACAATTGATGATGTGTTTTTTTAGCATATTTTGATATTTGGGTTTTTCTTGGCAGCTTTGGGTTTGCTTTGTAAGAATTGAAAAAAGACAAGCTCTGATTAGAATGGAATTTAGACTGTTTTCAATTTTTCTTATTTTCTAATATTTGAATTTGAAGCGAGTCTAGAAGCAATAATTAAAAAAATCTAAGGTCATGTTTGGTAACTTCGTAAATTTTTTTCCTCCTTGTTAGTGTTTGGTAAAATATGAAATGATGTAAAGATTGTTTTTTTTAGAGATGATTCATTTCCTTTTTCAAACTTCATTAAAATTTAACTTTTAAAAATTTCTTTTTGAGGTTTAAAATAATTTTATCAAAAATAATCTTAACTTATTTATTTAAAATATGTCTATCTTAACCATTCAACAATTCTAACAGTAATCTTAAATCATATTTTTATCAAACATTAAATACATATTAGTTCATGACAATAACAATAAATCATAACAGCAAATTTCAACAATAATTAGAATAGCAACAACGTTGCCAAACGGGTCCTCGTTTATATAGTCATGGAGGTTTGAATTTGAGATTGAATTAAATAATTCTTGAAATATTTATTGCATCACTATCAAAGAAAAATTATTGTCTTAGAGAATTATGAAGAATTTGATAAGTAGTTGGGGGGCACTTACTAAAATCAGACATTTTGTTGCGAAAAGAGCTGAAACTTCTCAATTGGGATTTTTTTGATTTTGAAACTAAGTTTGGTAATGGTTACGAGGTAGGGGGCCCAAAAATAACCAAATAGCGTGAGTAGAAATCAATCCAAAACTCATAATTTTGTAGGCATTCACAAGTGGGTATTAAATTTGACTATTTGCTTAAACAGTTAGGATATGGTTTTATTTCATTGTTTTTGAAAACCTACATGACTAGAGGATCAATCAACCACACAACCCATCTATCTTTTAGATGTGAAAAAATAAACTGAAAGATAATTAATGGATCATTTGTTACTGAAAAATGTATTCAATTTTTTTTAAAAAATAAAAATATTTTAAACGAAAGATGAGGTTATTTGGAGAAATTTTACATGGTATTGGGTATTTAGCATCCATCTACAATTCAACGGTTAAATATTTACTTATACTTTTAGATACTCAAGCGTTGAATTGCAGAATTTAATTAAATAACCGGCATCATATATAATTTTTCAGTTATTGACGTTGAAAAAGGAAAACCAAACATATTCCCTTTTGTGTATGAATCTGAAGCATCACACAAGAAATTTGTATGAAAAGTTATTTTTTCACATAAAAGAGTTGATGGTATGTGTAATATTTGTATCAGTCAATATAAAACTTCTTGTATTTTTGGCAGCCAATCAGAAATTATCGTTACGCATAAAAATGTTGACAAACATTTTTTAGCGTACACAATATCTGGAAGATTAAAGTTTTATATTTGCTTTTCTGGCTTTTGCAAATTGAAGAATA
>CATIWQ010596739.1:0-14248 GCA_949673415.1 Euphorbia schlechtendalii
AATCATTGAACATCTGAGTGTGTTGAACCGGGTTTGTTAGATTAGTCTAGTGCATCGTAACATCTTTGTTGATCTTGCATGTTTTCTCTGCTATACTTGTTCGTAGTGAAAATCTATGTATTTAGAGTCTCTCATCTATCACATCTATATTTACGCAACTTTTCATTCTAATCTTCCTATCTAAAAATCTCAAAACTATTTTTATTTTCTTTTACTTTGTCTTTCCTTATTGATCTTTAGACCTGGTTCATTCCCTGTGGGTTCGATATCTTTTAAAACTACATCACAACTGTATACTTGCAGTTATCATCATTTTTCTATGTGATAAGGGGTATTGACAACACCTACATTTTTCGTGAACAAGTTTTTGGCATCATTAGTTGAGGATAAACCTTACGAAATGAGTGTATCCAAGTCTCACGAACAAGTTTTTGGAACTATTAAGTTATTAAACTTATCTGTGGAAAAGTGGCAAACAATCTCTAGGTTTGATAATGACATGTGTGTGTATAATTTGTGTCTGCATAAAAACTCGTGGTTAGCATGATGTTTTACATGAAATAAACGTGGTGATGATATGAACATATAACACATAAATTTAACACATCACCAACCTTATTTCTCCCGCTCGTAAGGGTTAGGCTTCTAAATCTAGGCTTGGATCATCTTAACAATGAAAGGTATTAAGGAGCGAACCTGCACAAATGATTCATTTGTTTTGGTGAACCTAAGGGAAGTGTCTACCGTTTCCTTATATGAGTTTAGTCATGGTTTATTGATGTAGAAGGTTCTTGTTGCATTATGATACACTCCAAGCCTCTCTCTAAATAGGTGTGAACGAGGGAGGTACATGCGATATGGCAGCAAGTCATCCACTCGCTAAGTATCTTTGGTCACCATGGGGTCACAAATCATACTTTTGCAAGCTTCACCGTAAATAGGGCATCCTAATCTTAAAGGCTAAGCCATCTAATACATATGCTTTTGTTCGATATTTTAAATGCGAGTTAACTCATTTGACAACTTTTCAATACTCATCCAAAACCTTTTAAACTTTTAATTTAATGAAAAAGATAATCCCTAGTGGAGTCGCCATTATGAGCGGACGACGTTCTAAACCCGCGTGGACGCCACGAGGCACCGACCTTGTGAGATGGGGCGTGGGGGTTTTTTCGAAAGGAGCAAGAACTTCAGAGGATGCGTTGCTCAAGGAAAATGTTGTGTTACTTGAAAACATGTTCCAAGCTTAATAGACTCGAGATCAGGATCTCTAGTCTGTGTTACAGATTCGCCACCCGGATCAGCTCTTCCAGGAAAATTTAGTATAGCTTAGATCCGTTTGCCTAATTCGTACCACAAAATAGAGATTTGGGGTTCAGGATGAGTTATCTATTTCGTCATCATTTGAGTTAAATTACACTATGAGAGAAACCACGTTTATAATATTTGAACTAAACTAGATATTTTCAGTTTATGTTTATCACACATGCATAAAATGATAAGTAAGTTGCGGAAAGTAAACACGTAGGAAATTAAATGCGCCTATTCTACAGGGAGATTAATTACATCATTGGGTTTGGGGGGTTTATAAATCGCCTAGATACATCAGAATCTAAGGGATACATTCCCCTAGAGTACATCGTAATCTAACAAATATTACATTTGATTTCAAAATTGAAAGCGATACCCGAAGGAAATTAAATCCTAACATACATCTATCCTAGACTACCTGCATCCACAAAGGTTAGCACAAGTACGACACATCACATGTAATTACAAGTATGTTCGCTTTGATTTTGTGAGACTTGAGCGGTCGAGGTAAAAAACAACAGAGATTTTTAGAGTTCTTATTTCGTGAAAACCATTCATTTTTTATTTCAACTAAGTTGGTCATTTTTATTGTTGAAAATGCCACATGTGAATATTCGTCGGGTCGATTATCCAGGAACTTTAATTCCCTTCGTCGTGGTTTCCTAAATCACTTCGCAATGATAAATAAATCTAAGTTCGAGTACATAAATAATGACGAGTATGTAAATAATGACATTATAAAGTTTATTCTAAAAGGGACACCGTTAAGGTCGGTAAAAATCATACCCGGTAAAGGGGAACCGACATCAACCATCCAAACTCCTTTCAGAATAATCCTGAGTTTGCAAAATTCATTAAACATACATATTATGTTGCTTGAAAGTTCAGGTTTAAATAGTCACCGCTAACCCTCCTGGATATAAATTATAATTTGAAAAATTTGCAAACTTTCTGCCTGGTTCTGCCTGGAAAGCAATGTCGTTAATGACATCGTTGTGTCATTAACGACATTGCGATGCCATTAACAGCATCACAATGCCGTTAATGGCATTACGGAGATAGAACCATGTAATTTTCTATTTTTTACAAATCTTTACATTTTCACACTTTTCACACATCGAGCATATACATATGATAAAAATAAGTGAGACATGACCCTAGGAACTTAGAGGCTTACTCCGTAGCCATGAATCCACTTCTCTTGGTCCACGAAAGTACCTGGAAAATCCTCCTCGTTTCTTTGGTTCGGTTTTATGGTTTTTGACAGAAATAGAGAGTAGAGGTTTACTCTTTGAGGGAAGGAAGAGCTTCCAGGATATAGCTTGTAAAAAGAGGAAGAGAGGAGGTATTTCCTTTGATTTTAAACTTAAAAAACACTCTAAAATACTAAACTTTGGAAAACTTTTTCTTTCAATTGTGAGTTCCCCCTTTGGTTTTCTCTGGTTTTTTCCTTCTCAAATGAGCTCCCCTTTCTAATTGAAAAACCCCCCCTCTTGAAAACTCTCCTCATTCTGCATCATAATGAGACTTATCTTTGTGGGGCTCCCTTTAATCCAAAAAGGTCCCATACCCCTCATGTCTTTTTATATTATTTTCTCACCATTATCTTGAACGGGTGTAAAGTTAGGATAATCTGAAATTATTGGGTAAGGATGGGTCTTTTGACTTAATAATGCAGAAATTGCTTTTTTTTGTCTGCCTGCGAAGCTGATATCATTAACGACATTGGTGATGTCGTTAATGACATCATCAATGTCGTTAACGATATTGCCATATCGTTAATGATATGGCCAATATCATTAACGATATGGAATATACAGGTAGGCTTTTTCTTTATTTGGGCTTTTTTAAGGGAAAAGAGGCCTAAAGAAACAAGGTAGATGATTTCCGGACAATTTCAAGACCCTGCAAAATGTAAAAAGCTAAAAAGGGAAAAATTACAGCTTCATTATCGAACTCGCGAGTCAGGAGTAAAAATCCCGTGCTCACAGTATCAGAGCATGTGCCTAGCTTCTAGAGTCACCAACTAAGAGTTAAAGATCTAAATGGCTTACAATAGCTATAATTCCTGCTCAGGGTAGACAACACTCCTTAAAGAAGGAATGTATGTGACCAGGCTTCCACTCTTTGATGGCCAACACTACATGTTTTGGAAAAATTGAATGAAAAATTTTATTCAATCTTAAAGCTTGCAAGCATGTTTAGCTATAGAGTTAGGCCCCTGTATTCCCACTATTGTACGGGACAAGGTAGGTGTTCCAATTGATCCAGAGGATTACGATGATGCTAACCTGAAGCTTCTCAAAGAGAACGCGACAGCAATCAATTTCTTACATTGTGCGCTAGATCTTACAGAGTTTAATAGGGTCTCGGGTTATGAGACATCGCAAGCAATTTGGAGGAAGCTGGAGATCACCTACAAGGGGATTGATAAGGTCAAGGAGTCCAAGATCAACGACATGCCCTAGGAGTATGAGCTGTTATAGATGGGTGCCAACGAGGCTATTCAACTTATGAATACCAGGTTTATTAATATCATTAATGAACTGAAAAAATTAAAAAAAGAATTCACCGAAGAAGCAATGGTGAAGAAGATTCTTCGAATTCTC
Organism: Euphorbia schlechtendalii; assembly: GCA_949673415.1. NCBI lineage: Eukaryota > Viridiplantae > Streptophyta > Magnoliopsida > Malpighiales > Euphorbiaceae > Euphorbia > Euphorbia schlechtendalii. The sequence continues at coordinate 3,921 of CATIWQ010596739.1, forward strand.
ACTATCAAGTGGCATGCTAAGAAGAGCGCCTGATCGAGGAAGCTCACAACCTTACAACTTACAGTTAAAATGAGCTGATAGGCACCTTACCGACTTAGGAGATGTCCCTGAGGAAATCTACCAATAACTCCAAAAGGAGTGAAGGCATGGAGAAAGAGGGTGAAGCTATAGTCTTGAAGGCTAACTCATCTGAAGAATTAACTAATAGTGATTCAAATGAGCATATGATACTTCTCATGAGGCAATTCAAGCGCTTCATGAAGAAGGAGGGGAAGTTCAACAAGAAGAAGTTTCCTTGCAAAACCAAGCCAACTCAGCACTGGCGTAGAGCTGAGGAAGGACCCAAGAAGGAGCATAGCAAGGACATAAAATGTTTTGGTTATGGCAAGAAGGGTTATATGTCCTAAATCTAAGAAGGACAGATTCAAGAAGAGGTTCGTAAGGAAAAATGAGGCACTTGATGCCACCTGAAGTGATTTCGAGGAATCTTCATCATCTGATGAAGAAGTTACCGATTCAGCCAACCTCTACATGATGGCGATTGAGAATGAAAGGGGCTAGAGCTCAGCATCTGCTTCTAAGCCGCTGCTGACTCTAAAGCTGAGCTAAATGAAGGGAAAAATCTACAAACTGAGATACATCCTAAAATCCCTTTGTCAATAGAAGAGTTCACCCATGTACTTTTTGATGTGATGAAGCTAGCTAATAAGTTTGACAAAAACATCAAAGAGATAGTGAGAAGAAGTGAAGATCAGGAAGAGACTATCGCCTCCTTATCTCTTGATATTCGCTTTCTTGAAGAAAAATCTGAGTATCAGGAATGTTATGCTAGCAAGCTCACTAAGCGATTAGATGAGTTGACAGTTGAGATAATAGCTTTGAAGAAGAAACGAGTTCCTCCTCCAACCAACAGTCAAACTTCATGTAACCAAACTCACAATTCTAAGAGGTAGAATTCCTCTAAAAAGAAGAAAGCAAGCCAGCCCAAAGCAAAAGCGGTGTGTGGTTTTTGTGGAAAAGATGGACATACCATAGTTATGTGTAGGCATAAAAATGATTATTATCACAAGTATGAATGGACTAGTTTAAGCACCACTAACAAGGGAGAACCAGCTCGAAAGCATGGGTAACTAAGAAAACATAAATGTTTTGTAGGTAAGCCTAAGATCTGCCGATGACATTGTAATGTGGTATTTGGATAGCGGATACTCTAGGCATATGATGGGAGATGAAAGATAGTTCATCTCATTAGAGCGTAAACGAAATGGGAGTGTCAGCTTTGGAGACAACCAAAAAGGGATGATTGTTGGGGGCAGCTCTATCGGTGTTTCTCCTTTAAACAAAGAGGTTTCTCTGGTCAAAGGACTTAAGTTCAACTTGTTAAGCATATCCCTACTTTGTGATAAAGGCAAGAAGGTTACATTCAACTTAGCAGGTGCTCAATTATTGATTGTAAAACTAACTCAACTATACTCTTTGATCCTAGAATTAATAATGTGTATATGATTAATTTATCCCCAGGCTCCACTAATGTTTATTTTGTATACAAGGAGGATATGGCTTTGGCAGAAAAGTTTGGGTCATATAAATATAAACATTTTGTTAAAATTAGCTAAAAAGCAATTAGTTGTGGGTTTCCCTAGTATCATCTTTGAGAAAGATAGACTTTGCTCAGTTTACCAACTTGGTAAGCAAGTTAAAAAATCATTTAGGTCTATATATAATGTAGTATCTAAAAGACCGTTAGAGCTCCTCTACCTTGATCTCTTTGGTCCTATTCAACCTATGAGCATGGGTGGAAAAAGATTCTCATTGGTGGTTGTGGATAACTTCATGAGATTCACTTGGATAGTCTTAATGATTAGCAAAGATGAAACCTTTGAGCCTTTTGTCAAACTTAGTAATCAGATAATGAACGAACTAGGAATCAAAATGAAGTGATCATGGATGTGAATTCGAGAACTTTCATTTCAAAGAATTTTGTTCAGTGCATGGCATTGATCATAACTTTTCCGCTCCATATACTCCTCAACAAAATGGGGCTGTAGAAAGGAATAATAGAGCCATAGTTGAAATGGCTTGATTCATGCTGAGTGATAATAATCTACCAAAGTACTTTTAGGGAGAAACTGTTAACATAGCATGTTATATCTTGAATTGGGTTTTAATTCACCCTATTCTTGAGAAAACACCCTATGAGCTTTGGTGAGGGTGCAAGCCTAAGATTGGTCATCTCATATTTTTGGTTGTGGGTGCTTCATTCTAAACACCAAAGAGTAGCTAGGAAAGTTTGATCCAAAGGTTGATGAAGGTATCTTTCTGAGTTACTCAACTAACAGTAGGGTATATAGAATATATGTTAAGAGAAGTAGCTTATTGGAGGAGTCTATGCATGTAGATTTCAATGAAACTAATAATGCAAATAGATGACCATCTGATGAAGATGAAGGAGTAAACGAGTAAGAAAATCACCTTAGCATGCAACTCTCAATGCTTCCCAACCCAACACAAGAGCTAGAAGCTGAAGAAATTAAAGCTGATAAAGATTTTTCAATCCACTTCAACGAATCTGAAGATCAATCTCAGCCTCAACAACCCAGCGCAGAGACTCCCATTATAGATCGAAGTCTTCCAAGAGAGATTAGAACTCATCGCAATCACCATCTCAAAATCATTATAGATGATGAGCCATCCAACTTTCACCTCATTGATTGAACCCAAGAATTTTGCAGATGCAGAAGGAGATGATTATTGGATGATTGCGATGTAGGAGGAATTGGATTAGTTCAAACGCAATGATGTTTGGGATCTTGTTACTAAGCCTAAAGGAAAATCAATCATCAGCACCAAATGGGTTTATAAGAATAAGCTTGATGAAGATGGAATTGTTGTTAGAAATAAAGCCAAACTTGTTACTCAAGGCTACAATCAGTAAGAAGGCATAGACTATTATGAGACCTATGCTCCTGTAGCTTAGCTTGAAGTTATCATGATTCCATGTGCTTTTGCATGTCATATGAACTTCAAGCTATTTTAATGGATATCAAAAGTGTGTTCCTGAAAAGCTTCATTCAAAAGGAAGTGTATGTGCACCAGCTTCTAGGCTTTGTGTCTTTAAATAGAAGAAAGCTCTCTACAGATTGAAGTAAGCTCCTAGAGCTTGATATGAGAGGCTGACGAATTTCCTAATCAACAAAGGCTTTGAAAGAGGTAAAGAAAATATGACTTTGTTTAATGGGCAAAAGAAAGAAGATGTGTTGCATGTCCAAATTTATGTGGATGATATCATATTTGGGGTAACCAATGAGAAACCTTGTAAGGAGTTGAGCAATTAAATGAAGAGTGAATTTGAAATGTCAATGATAGGAGAGCTCAATTTTTTCCTTGGACTGTAAATCAAGAAAAGTGAAGATGGAATCTTCATTAGTCAAGGTAAATATGCCAAAGAAGTCTTGAAGAATTTTGATATGGAGCATTCGAAGCCAATGTCCACTCCCATGGCCACTGTTACAACCTTGAGTAAGGATGAAGCTGGTAAGCCTTTAGATAGCAAGTTCTACATTGGTATTACGAATTCTCTTCTTTACTTAATAGTTAGTAGGCCTGATATTCAATATTATGTGTGCTATTGAGCACATTACAAGCTGGCCTAGAGAATCTCACTTGTAACTATTAAGAGAATTCTCTAGTATTTACAAGGTAAATTGATGCAGGTCTATGGTATCCCAATAGCTCGTATTTCACTCCTAGAGGATTCATATATGCAAACTATGGAAGAGACAAGCTTGATAAGAAAAGCACCAAAAGAGGATGCAATTTCCTTGGAGAATGCCTTGTCTCATGGTATATTAAGAAGAAAACTTCTATTGCACTAAGTACAGCTGAAGCTGTGAACATAACATCAGGAAGTTGTGTAGCATAACTGCTATGGAATAAGCAATAACTGGAGGATTATGGTATAAAGTCAAAATGCCTTGAAGTTATGTGTGATAATAATAGTGCAATTGACCTATCCAAGAATCCAGTTCAACATGACAGGATGAAGCATGTCAATATAAGACATCACTTCATAAGGGATCATGTGCTAAGAGGAGATGTCAAACTTGAGTATGTTCCTTCAAAAGAATAGCGAGTTGACATATAGCAAAGGAGAAATTCAATGTTCTCAGGTAGGTGATTGGAATGACGAACCCCATGTGAAGAAAAATTCAAAAAAAATGGCTAATTGTTGAAAATCAAGTCTCAACTCAGCCAAATGAGGTAACATGTATTTAACCTCTTTAACTTCTTAAAGTAACGCAATGAGTGCAGTTTCACGGTTAAAAACTCAAAAGCTACTTTATTGAAAGGGTGCTTTGAATTAGAACCATCTAATTTCGAATCTCACTATTTTACTATGTTGATTAAATATTTTTTAATCTCATCATTTAAACTTAATCTTGGTTTGGGAGAGCACCACGTATCATCTTGTAAGTTGAAGAGCCTATATAAGATGCAACTTGTTGGAGAGAGAAGGTTACCTACAATTTCGAATTCTCAAGCATTTTTGCAAAGAACTCTAATTTTCTCCTCTCTCAAATTCTTTCAACCTACGAATGGGGAACACCAAGAAAACCCCATTCTTCATGGTGCTTCAAAGAAAACCATGTTTATGCACATACATGACACTGCAAAGAATGTTGTGTTACCCCATGGAACCATCTTCACCAAAATCGATTGGCATTAAAACCAAGATTTTGGACCAGTGTTTGAAGTTGATTATGATGGTAAGCTAAAGAACAAGACCATGCACTAGGTCATCAAGCAGCAGAATCTAAGTCAATTCCTTTTGATATATGGTCCTGCTATCAAGGGATTTATTAGGAAGTTCTATGCGAATCACTACTCCATTCAAGACTTCAATAATGTTCTGATGGTGGAGATCAACTATGTTTCCTACTTCATTTGTTGACCTCTTTACACACAGAGTCAAACTTGTTTTTGAGAGAATCAATTTTCATCATGGGCTGCTTATCAACTTTCTTAGCAACGACATCCACTATATTGATTACACAATCCAACTTATCATCATAGTTAACCATGAGCCTAGACATGCTTTCTAGCAGCTTCGCCATATTATGCCCTATATCTTTCATAGTTTCACATCCTTCAGCACTTGCTCTATCTTCTAGTCAGTGCTCTTCTTGATCTTTGCTTGCTCTTCACTAAACTTACTCAGCATCAGCATCTACACTACCCTTTATCTTTCTTGCAACCGCATTTGCAAGAGCAGTAGACATGGGGATAGATGTAACCACAACACTAAGTTGGGCTGTAGGATTAGATAAGCCTGACAAGATCAAAGCCATCTTATCCACTAAGCTCTTAGTGCTTTCCTTGGCTAAGTGGTTGCGAATTGCAAACAAACTACCTTGAATCTTTTCAAACTCTTCAAAGTAGATAGATTCAGAGGGTATGCTAGAATGCTCCTCGAACTCAAGAAGCTTAGCTTTGGATTTAGTGGATAAGTCTGTCAATTCTTGGGCAAGTAGAAGTTTTCTTACCGCCCCATCCAACTCAACATCATACTTGAGTGTTGGGAATTTCTTCCTGGCAAAGTCTCTTATCTGAGCCAAGATGGCTTAATCAGCCAAGTTCGCTTGGACTAGCTTGCTGCTAGACTCTGGTACTTGATAAGTGTATATTTACACTTATTATCATGACATTTTCAATCATAAAACAATATGGTTTTATTACATTTTATACTTCATATAAAAGATTTCACGTGGTATGTAGTTGTTTTTTATGCAAACATAGAAACTAGGTAAATCTTGGGAGTAAAATGATCAAAAGTGGAATTATATGTAAAAGAGTGAAAAAGGTGCAAAAGGATGCGTGGAACACAAGGATTTGGCTTAGGATCGAAGCTGATGAAGATCGGTAAAGTTGAAAGAAGAATTTTGAAGAAAAGCATTATTTATAGTCGTGACACCTATTCGCGATCGTGACTTGTCACTCTTCATAAATAGAAAACTGCTAATCAATGTTCACAATCACGATATGGGATTCACGGTCACGACTTGTGATGGTTATTTGTTATCTCTTATCAACTACCAACTGCCAGATAACAACGATCAACCGCCATCAATTACCAACCAAAAAGACACCTTTTGGAAGTCAACCAATCATGAAAAGGTGCCCTTCCATTGTGTATAAGGATAAGACTTTGCATCCAATCATAATGAAGTGATGTAACTCTTCGCCAATGGACATGACTCTTCGTTTAGATAGACACAACCCTTCATACTCTATAAATAGGGTTCAAACTCAACCATTTTCTTAGAGAGAGAGAGAGAATGGATTGATAGTGTGTGATACATGATAGACGTGTATGCATAGATAGAGAGTAGAAATTATATAGATTTTGCTAATTCAAAGTCTTAGCGAGAAAAATGTATAAGTGATTCGATTCCTATTTCGATCACTATATTTCTACACATATTCGAGCATTTGTTGTATGAGTGTAATTGCAAAGCACTTATCAATAAAAGTTTTCATTCTTCAACATTCTTTTATTCAAAATTCATAAAGAATAGTATCCTAGCGGAGGTTCTGTACGAGTCAAGACCGAATTCAAAGTAAACGTAGGAATTGCAGGAATTGACAACTCCCAGTACAGAGTGGATACGGTTTGATCAACTTTAGCTTTCACTTGCATACCTTATAACTTTACTTTGTTTTCTTCTTATACTTTCTATTTCAAAGTTTATGATATGTCTATGTGTCATAAGGAGTATTTCATCTTGAGTCATTTGTATTAATCAAGTTATATGATTTCGAGTTAACTTTAAGAGTGATTTCGGGGTTAATAAGATTGTGTATAATCACTAGATCTATGATTATAATGATGTTTAGTGAGCCAATATTTTTGGAGTGGTAACTTGCTAAATATGGCTATGTGAGAGCGACCCGTACTAAGCATAGTAATATTGTTATCCAGGTTCTGATAAGTGTCATAATTGGTTTACCCTAGATTTAGAAAAGTAATCTCATGTGTTGCTCTGCGGTAAATTATTGAATATTAGGGTGTCTAGAACCTTAATTGTTGAACTTATTTAGTGTACAAAATCTTCTTGATGATTTTGCATGTTTTTCTCTACTAAACTTGTTCTTAGGGAATATCTATATATTTTACATCTTCTCTAGTCTGTTCATACATTTATCTATTCATCTCTCTATCATCCAAACCCTCCAATCAAATTACCTATTTTCGTTTACCCCGTAACTCTTGTTGGTCTTTAGAACCGAATCCCTTCCCTGTGGGATTGATATCTTTTAAAACTACATCGAAACTGTATACTTGTAGTGGTCACCATTTTTCTATTTAGATAAGTGGTATTGACAACACCAGTTCGTATTTTGAACTTTTATCTTATCGGTAGAAAAGTGGGAAACAAGGTTTTTGGCATCATCACCGAATATAAGCCCTCTAAATTAGTAAAGTCAAAACCTTGCGATCAAGTTTTTGGCACCGTTACCGGGGAAGGCAAGTGCGTTCTAGAGATCAATTATTTAAAGACTATGGTACATTTTTATTTTTATTTTGCTTTTATTTTATTTATATATTTGTTTGTTATTTTATTTTGTTTTATGTCAAAATGTTTACTAATATGCATTGGGATAAGTTTTGCGAAGATTACATGATTGATAACTTAATTGATACATGCGTAGATGAAATTTATCATTTTACGTCTTATGAAGAGTCAGAATCTGAATCCCTTGAAAATTTAGAATATTCCTCTGAAACCGAAAAATTTATTAGAGAAGATGATCCTACACCACCTTCTATAGATAAACCACGTTTAGTAGAATTGAAACAATTTCCTAGTCATTTGATGTATGCATTTTTAGGAAGCAACAATACCCTACCCATTATCATTTCTAGTAAGTTATCTGGACTGCAGGAAGAAGCCTTATTGGAAACAATAAAGGGTAGAATTAGGAGTATTGGTTGGCAAATTTCTAATATTAAAGGGAGCAGCCCTAACATAGTAATGCATTCCATAAATTTGGAAAATGATAGTAAACCCAAAATAGAAAGGCAAACAAGATTAAATCCTCACATGAAGGAAGTTATTAAAAAGGAGATTATTAAGTTGCTAGATGCAGGAATTATCTATCCAATTTCAGATAGTGAATGGGTCAGTCCTGTTCAATGTGTTAAAAAAAGGGAGGTATTACTATAGTTCAGAATGAAAAGGGTAACTTAGATCCTTCTAGGACAACAACTGGATGGAGAGTTTGCATAGATTATAGAAAATTAAATGTAGCCACTAGGAAAGACCATTTCCCTTTACCATTTATAGATCAAATGTTAGAAAGGATATCAGGTTATGCATTTTACTATTTTCTTGATGGATTCTCTAGATATTTTCAAATTCATATTAAGCCAAATGACCAAGACAAAACCACTTTTACATGTCCATTTGGTACATTTGCTTATTGAAGGATGCCTTTTGGGTTGTGCAATGCACCGGCTACTTTTCAAAGGAGTTTGTTAGCTATTTTTTGTAAGTATGTAGAGGATATTATGGAAGTTTTCATGGATGATTTCTCTGTATATGGAGATTCTTTTGAAAAATTTCTAGAAAATTTGGATAAAGTACTTGGTAGATGTGAGGAAACTAATTTGGTGTTGAATTGGGAGAAATGTCATTTTATGGTTAATGAAGGTATAGTTTTAGGTCATAAGATAGATAAGAAGGGAGACATGTAGATATAGCAAAAACCGAGATCATTAAGAAATTACCTCCTCCCATAAATGTTAAGGGAATAAGATCATTTCTAGGCCATGGTGGATTTTACATAAGGTTTATCAAGGATTTTTCTGTTATAGCTAAACCTTTAACTAATTTATTAGTTAAAGATGTGAAGTTCGATTTCTCTAATGACTGTTTAAAAGCCTTCAACACTTTAAAAAAAGCATTAGTTTCAGCACCCATAATTGTGAAACCAAATTGGTCTCTACCATTTGAATTGATATGTGATGCTAGTGACTTTGCTATTGGTTGTGTATTAGGTCAAAGGTATGAAAAGAATTTGCATGCAATTTATTGCGAGTCACACTTTATCTTCTACACAATGCAATTACACCACCACTGAAAAAGAGATGTTAGAAGTCGTATATGCATGTGATAAATTTAGATCATATTTGATTGGATCTAAAGTAATAGTTTATAAAGATCATGCTGCTTTGAGATATTTGTTTCCTAAAAAAGATGCCAAACCTAGATTAATTAGGTGGATCCTTCTTTTGCAAGAATTTGACTTAGAAATAAGGGACAAAAAGGGAAGTCAAAATATCGTAGCTGATCACTTATCTCGTTTAGAAGATTATAAAGGACCTATAGGTGAAACTGGTGATATTAATGAACCTTTTTCCAGATGAAAATCTTATGTCTGTTCAACATACTATTAGTCCATGGTATGTAGACTTTGCGAATCATTTGGTTATGCATACTTTACCCTCTGATTTAGATTCTAATGGTAAAAAGAAATTTCTTAAGGATATTAGATCATTTTTGTGGGATGACCCTTATTTGTTTAAGGTATGTGCTGACAGTATTATTCATAGATGTATAGATGATACTAACTTTTCTTTAGTTTTAAGTCATTGCCATGATAGCATATATGGAGGACATTTATAACCAGCAAAGACCGCTGCTAAAGTTCTAAAAAGTGGGATTTATTGGCCAACATTGTTCAAAGATGCTAAAGATTCTGTTCAGAATTGTGATATTTGTCAGAGAACAGGAAACATAAGTTGAAGAGATGAGATGCCCTAGAAAAACATCTTAGTAGTAGAGCTTTTTTATGTCTGGGGTATAGATTTCATGGAACCATTTCCTACTTCTAATGGTAATAATTACATTCTAGTTGCAGTTGATTATGTTTCGAAATGGGTTGATGCTAGCGCATATAGTAATAGTGATGCTAGAGTAGTTGCTAAATTTCTTAAGCAATTATTTAGTAGATTTGGAGTTCCTAGGACCATAATTAGCAATGGAGGTTCACATTTCATCAATAAGACTTTTGAAAGCTTGATGCACAAGTATGGAGTACAACATAAGGTTGCTAACCCTTATCACCCTCAGACTAGTGGTCAAGTAGAAATCTCTAATCGAGAAATTAAGTGGATTCTCAAAAAGACTATCTCGAATTCTAAGAAAGATTGATCTACTAGGTTAAATGATGCATTATGGGCTTACAGAATAGCTTTTAAGACACCTATTGGTATGACACCATACAAGTTGGTTTACGGAAAGGCCTGTCATTTACCAGTAGAATTG
>CATIWQ010596767.1:0-11128 GCA_949673415.1 Euphorbia schlechtendalii
ACTATATATATATATATATATATATATATATATATATATATATATATATATATATATATATATATATATATATATATATATATATATATTGACTTCATATTCATGGATGAAATCCAACTTAACAACTTTTTGGATGCAAGCACCAATCAAGTCAAGTTTCATGCACATATCTTCATCCATTGGATATTTATCAGCCTTATCCATATTAAATTCTACAATATCATCACCTATCCTTAACTTAATTTTGCCTTCCAACACATCTATCAATGCTTTTCTAGTATGCATAAAAGGTCTTCCTAGGATTATAGGATATTTTTCATCATATACAAAATCTAGCACAACAAAGTCTGTTGGGAAAACAAATTTATTCACTTTAACTAGCACATCTTCAATTATTCCATAAGGATGTTTAATAGAATGGTCAGCCATTTGCAAGACCATATTTGTCCTTTTAACTTTATCATCAAGCTTCAACTCTTTGAAGATTGATAAAGGTATAAGATTTATACTAGCCCTAAGATCACATAAACATTTTAGAAATGAAATGTTTCCAAGTTTACATGGTATTGTGAAACTTCCTGGATCTTTAAGTTTAGTAGGTAGTGTAGTAGTTATTATTTTGCTACAATCTTCAATTAAAGTTCTTTAATAAACTTACCATAGTTTGGAATCTGTGTAATGGCTTCAATGAATGAAAGATTGATTTCCAGACCTTTAAGTTTGTTGATGAACTCAATGAATTGCTTATCCTCATTCTTCTTCTTCATTCTTTATGGAAATGGTGGTTGAGGGGGATTAACCTTTTCAGATTTAGGTTGTTCATCCTCTCCTGCTTTATCATTGGATTTACTCGGATAATCATCTAACACTTCAACAACATCATTAGCAAGAATACTCAAAGTATTTGGTTTGTCTAGTAATTTACCACTACGAAGGGCTACAGCATGCACATTTTCCTTAGGATTTCCTTCTATGTTACTAGGTAAATGGCCTTTTCCTCTAGATTTAATAGCACTCGCTAATTGACCAACTTGTATCTCCAAATTATGAATAGAAGATGATTGACTCTTAATCATTTGATCCATCTTATTCTCTAAGTGTTTGTAACATTCCTTCGACTCTAATTACTTATTACAAACTCCTTCTAAAAACTTGTCTATTTTACTTGTTAATTGTCCTATTCTATCATTACCCTAATAATTCTTTTGTTGATTATCACCATACTTCCAATTAGAACTCCTATAATTATTTCCATTATTGCAATAAGAATTGCATTGACTTTAAACATAACTTAATTGTTCCCCTACACATGGGTTAAAGTTACACTCAAAAGTAGTGCGTCCGATTTGACCACAATTTTCACATGTCTAAGGGTTACTCTTATATATATGCATATTATCTATCTTATGAGATAGAGCAGATATTTGTGCTTGCTAATAGAAATAGGGTCTAATTCATTGACCTTTTTAACTAAACTAGAAGATGTAGATGCAGCATGCGAATGAGTAGGAGTAGTAGTACTTACTTTGCTCTCTCCATTAGCCACATACTATTATTATTTACCATATCTTCCAAAAGATCAAAGGCTTCTTGAATAGTTTTCTTCATAAGAGATCAAGCAGACATAGCATCAATCGCTCCTCTTGGTGCATGATTTATTCCATTATAGAAAGTTTGCAAAATCACATTCTGAGGACAAACTCGTTGAAGTTCCTTATAACATTTCCAGGCTTCATACAAGGATTCAATATCCTTTTGAGTAAAAGAAGTGATTTCTTTAATGAGTCTCGCGGTTTTGGCTAAAGGGAAATATTTAGTCCAAAAGGCTTGGGCTAATTGATTCCAAGTGGTGATTGAATTTGGGGGTAATGAATTCAAACAAACTTTTGCTTTATCACGGAGCGTAAATGGAAATAAGTGAAGTTTAACTACTTCATCATGAACATTTGCATTTTGAAAGTATCATAGACTACTAGAAAGTTTGCAATGTGAGCATTCGGATTTTCATTAGGTAGACCATAATATTGCACATTATTGCTAATCATTTGAAGTAATGCTAGCTTGATTTCCAACTGATTTGCATTAATTAGTGGTCTAGCAATCCCTTGATTTTTACCATTAATGGTCGGAATGACATAATCCATGAGCCTTGGTAGAGACTGATCATTTTGTAGTTGATCTTCATCAGCCATCCTACTTCTTTATGTCTTATTTCTCTATTTCCTTGTCCTACCAAATCGTTCTATTTCCGATTCGAAAGACGCCAAACTTTCTCCCAACTACGCGTACTTGGTATGCACATGCTAGAAAGAAAACTCAATGAATAAGCAAGAAAAATATGTTAATAATAAAATATAAATATATAAAAACTAAAAACAAAATTAAAAAATAAATAATAAGTTTTTTATAGAAATAATTGCCTATTCTCTAGCAATTTAATCACTAACTTGCCTTCCCAGGAAACGACGCCAAAAATTTGATCGCAAAATTTTGAGTATACTCGTTCTGATAGGCTTATATTCGGTAACGGTGCCAAAAACCTTGTTCCCCACTTTTTTACTGATAAGATAAAAAGTTCAAAATACGAATAGGTGTTGTCAATACCGCTTATCAAATAGAAAAATGGTGACCACTGCAAGTATATAGTTTTGATGTAGTTTTAAAAGATATTAATCCCACAAGGAAGGAATTTGATTCTAAAGACCAACTAGAGTTACGAAGTAAACAAAATCAGATAATTTGATTTGAGGGTTTGGATGATAGACGGATAAATAGATGGATGTATGAATAGACAAGAGAAAATGTAAAATATATAGATGTTTCCTAAGAACAAGTTTAGTAGAGAAAAACATGCAAAAGCATCAAGAATATTTTGTACACTAGATAACTTTAACAAATACGGTTCTAGACACCCTAATATTCAATAATTCACTGCAGAGCAACACATGAGATGACTTTTCTAAATCTAGGGTAAACGAATTATGACACTTATAAGAACTTGGATAACTACAATACTATGCTTAGTATGGGTCGCTCTCACATAGACATATTTAGCAAGTTACAATTCCAAAAATGTTGCCTCACTAAACAGCGTTATAATCACAGATCCAGTGATTATGCACAATCTTGTTAACCCTGAAATCACTCTTAAAGTTAACTTGAAAGCATATAACTTGATTAATATAAATGACACAAGATGAAATACTAATTATAACACATAGACATACCATAAATTTTGAAGTAGAAAGTATAAGCAAAAAACAAAGTAAAGTTGTAAGGTATGCAAGTGAAAGCTAAAGTTGATCAAACTGTATCCACTCTTTAATGGGAGTCGTTAATTCCCGCAATTCCTGCATCTACTATGAATTCGGTCTCCACTTGTACAGATTCTCTACTAGGATGCTATTCTTTTGTGAATATTAAATAAAAGAATGTTGAAGAATGAAAACTTTTATTGATAAGTGCTTTGCAATTACACTCATACAACAAATGCTCGAATTTGTGTGGAAATATAGTGATCGAAATAAGAATCAAATCACTTATACATTTTTCTCACTAAGACATTGAACGTAGCGAAATCTATATTATTTTCACTCTCTAATGTGTATCACGCATGCTACTATTCATTGCCGATACTGTATCTTGTGAAAATGGTGTGATTTGAACCCTATTTATAGGGTGTGAAGGGTTGCGTCTATCCAAATGAAGAGTTGTGTCAATTTGGTGAAAGGTTGCTTCACTTCAATATGATTGGATGCAAAGATTCATCCTCATCCATAATGGAAAGACACCTTTTATGATTTATTGACTTCCAAAAGGTGTCTTTTTGGTTGGTAGTTAATGGCGCTTGATGGTGGTTGATTGTTATTATCTAACAGTTGGTAGTTGAAAAGAGATAACCAATAACCGTCACAAGTTGCGATCGTGAATTGCATGTCATGATCATGAATAATGATTTGTAACTTTATGCTTCGGAAGAGTAACAAGTCACGACCGCGAATGGGTGTCACGATCGTGACATGTCTTTTTCCTCATGTTTCTTCTTCGTAACTTTGCCAATCTTTGACAACACTGATCCTAAGCCAAATCCTTGTGTTCCATGCATCTTTTTGCACATTTTTTACTCTTTGTACATAAAATTCCACTTTTGATCATTTTTCTCCTAAGATTCACCTAATGTCTGCATTTGCATAAAAAATAACTACATACCACGTGAAATCTTTTAAATGAAGTATAAAATGAAACAAAACCATATCATTTTATGATTGAAAATGTCATGATAATAAGTATAATTATACACTTATCAGTAGTAAATGATACTTTCGCAAGCTTCATGATAAATGGGGCATCCTAATCTTAAAGGCTAAGCCATCTAATGCATATGCTTTTGTTCAAAATATTGTAAGCGTGGATTTAACTCATTTAACAACTTTTCAATGCTCATCTAAATTTTTTTGAAACTTTTAATTTTATGAAAAAGATATCCCCAGTAGAGTCACCACTATGAGCGAATAAAATTTCGGACCCATACGGTCACCGCGAGGCACCGGCCTTTGAGATGGGGCGTGGGGTTTTTCGAAAAGGAGCATTCTTTGAAAGATGTGTTGCTCAAAGAAAATGTTGTTTGAAAATGTGAGTTTCAAACTTAATAGACTCGAGATCAGGACCTCTAGCCTATGGTACTCAGAGTCGCCACCCTGATCAGCTCTTCCGGGAAAATTCGGTACAGCCTAGATCCGTTAAGCCTAAGCGATACCATAGTTCAAAGATTCGGGTCTGCGATGAGTTACGTACTTCATCATTATTTGAGTTAACATTTATTACCATTTGGAAACCACACTTATGATATTTCGATTCAATCTAGATGTTTTTTGCTTATGTTTTTTTGTTTATTTAGTGAGCATGCAGAAATTAGTAAATAAAGTGTGAGAAAATAAACACGTAGGAAAGTAAATGTGCCTAATCTATGGGATTAATTACATATTGGGATGGGGAACTTACAAATCACCTAATTACATTGATATCTAACAAATATTACATTTGATAAATGCAATACCCAAAGTAAATTAAACTCTAACATACCTCTATCCTAAACTACCTGCATCCATAAAGGTTAGCTCAAGGGATATTCCACCACACAAATATGTACCAAGTGTACCATCTATGCTCAATTGGGATTTTGGCAAGAACCATGTGGTGAAGTTAAACACAATGGAGATTTTGAAGTTCTTATTCTATGAAAATTGTTCATTTTTATTTTCAACTATGTTGGTAATTTTTTTTAGTGAAAATGCTGCATGTTATATTGTTGGGTCGGTTATCCAAGAACTTGAGTTCCCTTCGTGTGGGTGACCTAAAACAATATTTAGAAACGTAAATCTGGGCCAAACATCATAACATATCCAATGTTTGGGTTAACAACGGTAACGATGTCATCCATATCGTTAATGACTTCCCTGTGAAGTGCGATATCGATATGAATGGCCCAAAGCACTTCCGTTGCAACTCCAAACCTTAATTAGCATTTAATACATTAATAAATAATATATGACTCCTAAAATACAATTTAGAGGTTTGTTACCCCCAATGATGCATTTCCAAACTCATAAGGATTTAAATGATTCGAAACGGAGCAAAACAAAGCGAAATTGGGTTTTGCCAAAGGCAATGTCGTTAATGACATTAGACCATGTCGTTAATGACATTGCAATGATGTTAACATCATTAGGTCATGTCATTAATGACATCAAGGTTCCAGACCTATAGAAAACACACAGAAACAAAACTAACCTGAAATCTTAAGTGTTGGGGGATCAAAGTTTGGTGTTTTGCTCAAGAACACTCAAGAACACATTAAGAAATGCTCCCTCATGCTCTCTAGATCTTTTCCTCTCCTTTTTTGCCATATTTTCTGATGAAAATTCAGTTCCCTTGAATAATTTAACTTATCTTCCTCTTTTTGGGGCTCCCTTCAATCCAAAAAAGTCCCACTCCCCTAGGATTACTTTTTAACCCATAATTAACCAATACTTTCTTGCTTCATTTTATATGACATGAAGTATCCTAGGTAAGGTGGGGGATTGGTTGAGCATGTGAAAATGTCCAAGCATGTGGGAAAAAGTGGATTTTTTTGACTGAAATTTGTAGAAAGTGCAATTTTAGTTATGCTGAAAGTCAATGTTGGTAACGATATTAGGCTATGTTGTTAACAACATTGCAATGTTTTTAATGATATTAGGTTATGTCGTTAATGACATTGAGGTTCCAGACCTGTAGAAAACACGCAGAAATAGCATAAATAGTAAAATGAAAATCTGAAACATCAAACGATCATAACCTTTGCTATACTTAATCGATATGGATGATCTTTATCATTTTGGAAAGCTCAAGATGTGTAGAATATGTTTATGTAAGAAAAATACTCAAAAAGATTTGATATCATACTGAAATTTCTAGAAAATAGATTAGTGTGTGAAAATGGAAATAACCAAAAAGAAAATGAAACTTCAAATAGAAAAGCATATAAATGTAAGCACAAATTCTAGGAACTTAGAGGCTTACCCTGAAGTCATAAATCCACTTCTTTAAGGTCCATGAAGTCCTCCGGGAAGCTCTCCTTGTTTCTTTTTTATTGGATTTGGTGATTTACCGAAAATCTTTGAAAGGGATCTATTCCTTGCCAAAGTAGATGCTTCAGAAGGTGTAGTAACCTTCAAGTGAGAGATAAAGATGTTTTAGACTCTCCATTCAAGTCTAAACCTCAAGGATTTAATCCAACTAAACTTGAAATCTCAAGTGTTGGGGATTAAAGTTTGGTGTTTTGCTCAAGAACACTCAAGAACACATGAAGAAATGCTCCCTAATTCTCTCTAGATCTTCTCCTCTCCTTTTTTTTTCCATCTTTTCTGATGCAAATTTAGTTCCCTTGAATAATGAAACTTATCTCCCTCTTTATGGGGCTCCCATCAATCTAAAAAAGTCCCACTCCCCTAGGATTAATTTTTAACCCGTACTTCCTCACTTCCTTTTATCAAATCCATCATTATATATGACGTGAAGTATCCTAGGTAAAGTGGGGGGTTGGTTGAGCATGTGAAAATGTCCAAGCATGTGGGAAAAAGTGGATTTTTTTACTGAAAATTGTAGAAAGTGCAATTTTAGTTATGCTGAAAAGTCAATGTCATTAATGACATTACGATGTCGTTAACGACATTGCGATGTAGTTAACGACATTAGCGATATTAATAACGACATTGCAATGTAGTTAATGACATTGTAATATAGTTAACGACATTGCTTCTTTGCCTTGGGCTTTTTATGTTGAAATTGCATAAAAAAAGTTAGGGCTCAAAGAAATAAAGTAAGCTTCCTCCATATGAATTTAGGACCTTGTAAAAATTGAAAAGCTAACAAGGGAAAAAATTACAGCTTCATCATCGAACTCGCGAGTCGGGACTAAAAATCCGTGCTCACAACAACATTGCGAGTATAGAATTGGTAGGTATTCCTGACCCTATTGTAAGAACATTACGAAGTTTGATTCATTCACTATCAAGATGGTGGGCGTGATATGATAATTCATCAAAATCTGGTATTGTTAGTCTTCACAGGTTGTAATGGTACTAGTTGCTCGATCCTTTTATCATCAATCGAACACTAGCTTATTCAGTTGGTCTTGCAGGCATTACCATGTAAATGAACATCCAGCACTTTATATAATTTGTGAGCGACTCACCATCCCTTTGTTCGTAAGCGAGCAGATCTTGCATGCTTTGTTTTGGCGGTCCCAGGAATGCTAATTTTGACTGGAATTCTCCAGCAATGTAATTCTACGTACCTTTTTTTTCTCTGACTACTTGTCATACCACTGACTTGCCACTCCTACTAGCAAGCATGGAAACAGTGTTGCTATCATGTTTAATGACAGGCCTTGTGCTCGACACAAGGTATAAAATTTGAAAAGATGGGAAGACGGCGCGTCATTCCCATCAAACACGGATATGCTATCTAAATTGATATTAGCCCTCGGAATCTCCTCCTTATCCCTAACTTCCAAATTGCTCGACTACGACTCGAGAATCTCTATTACATCATCCAAGTCAATACTTGACTCGATTGCCATAACGTATTGGCCTTCCTTGCTAGTTGGTGCTTCTCATAACAGATCCATCCCTACGTAAAGCTTTGTAGGTTTCTGGCCGGTAAAAAATGACAATCTAGCAAGGTTGACCTCAGATGCCATGATCTCGCCTCCAAACCCTTGATGACTCAACTCTTCCTTTAGCCTCTTCAAAACATGATTAGGATCACATCCTTATCCTATCATCATCACAAACTCTCCAAATCCTTCAAACATGCACTTTAGGACCTTCTCCTCCTCCATCTTAGAGTTAATCATTCCCACCTTTTCCTCAAAATTTGGCAAAGGTTTTGTTTTACTGAGCTTTATGGCAGGTTTGTGGATAATCTTATCATCTACTAGCTTCTGAATTGGCTTCAGCAATTCTTTACAGTAATTCATCTTATTCCCCACTACTACATGGTAATGGCAGTAATTGTTCTTATCCTCAGGCCTAAGAGGAACATGTTTCTTCAAGTTTTCCATTGTTTAAGCTCCCGTAGCTTGGTAAACAAAAATCCCAAATTGGCTGTATAAGGGGAGATGCCATGGTACTCCTCATTGGATAATCGAATAGGAGCAACCATCTCCTTCTCTACTATCTATACTGTTAGCTGCTTAGTCTTA
Organism: Euphorbia schlechtendalii; assembly: GCA_949673415.1. Lineage (NCBI taxonomy): Eukaryota > Viridiplantae > Streptophyta > Magnoliopsida > Malpighiales > Euphorbiaceae > Euphorbia > Euphorbia schlechtendalii. The sequence goes on from CATIWQ010596767.1 coordinate 8,747, forward strand.
ACCTGCATCGGGTTAGACTCATTCTTCTTGTACCAATGCTTGCCAGTTGGCTGCTCCATTACCTCCTCCATAGCGTCGTAATGCTCTATCTTTTCTGCCCAAACAAAAACCTCTTGGTAACTGTGGAAGGTTTCTGACCTAAGTCTTTTATGATAAGATGGCAGAATGCCATCCAGAAGCTTAATAATCATTTTCGGTAGACTCAGATGAGACTGTAACCTGATTTGCGTAGCCATCCAATGCTCAAAGTAAGGCTTGAAACTCTCCCCTATCTTTCTATCTCACTACTTCTAAATTCTACATTATGGTGACCATGAGGATGTTGAAACCATAATGATCTACCATGGCCTGGGATAGACGCCCCCAATCATAAGCTATGTCCATGGGGAGGTGACTATACCACTCATTTACAAGACTCCCAACTATAACAATGAACAACTTGGCCATCATACGGTCACTTATACTTAAAGCCCTCATCACATTCTAGTAGTGTGTGAGATGAGTACGAGGGTCTATGTTGCCCGTGTACTTCTCAAATTAGGGTATAGTGAAATTTGAAGGAAGCATGCATTCATCTCTAGCTGATGACTGTGTTGGGATCATACCCATCTGCCCCTGTACAATGTTTCCACCATGGGTGGTCAAGAACTACTACCATAATTCTACCATCCCCAGTTACTAGAGGACGTTGTTCAGTATTCCCAAGTAAGCACCATACTAAGTCCTCGGATTGTAGTATACTTTTCTCTAGAACATCAGAGAAGGTGCACCCCAACTTGGAATAGGAGTTTGAGTCCGTCCCTTGGATGAACAAGATGTATTTGGAGGAGGGTCTAATCTCTGTTGGCTCCACTGCCCTTAGTGCAAAAGAGGTTTGGCCCAACTTCTAGGGAAGAATTAGTCACCAACCTGTGGCTAATAAGTGTTTTCAAACTCATACGTGGTTTGACCAACCTGTGATTGGCATTACCCTGCACCGAACTAGTAGTTTATGGGAGCGATTGTGTTGGAGGCCGTGAACATTATAGCAGAAGAGGATGGTCCCACTGGTAGAACTGTACCATTGATGTTTGGGTTAAGCACTACATCATTGGCCCTCTGTTTAGGCTGCCTAGTTCTGGTGTGACAGTTGATGAGTGGCGTAAACTGGTCACTATTAGCAAAGGCATTCATAGTTGTAGCAATCTCGACACTCACAGAAGATTTATTTATCTACAGGTTTTGTCTTGCTCCAAGAGCCTATTCCTCTACCATGTTCTCTTCTTGTAGGTTAGCCATATTACCGAAACTACACGGAGTGCGTTGTTCTGATTCCTAACCCGAGTCCTCACTGGAGTCTGTGTACAAAACCCCTTATAGAGTGGCAGTGATTGGAGAGATGCGGAATAGATGGTGAGAAGATCCATTCCAACCCCTTCAGTAGAAAGGCTTTTTCCTAGCTGAGGTACACAGGAAGATCATCAGGGTATGCATATTAAGTTATGATACGTGATTGACACGTGAAGTGTTAATGTTATGGCTACGTACATAAAGGGTAAACATGCCATAATGCTAATTAATCAAAACTAAATAGAAGTGTTACTCGAGATGAAAAGGATGATTGAATGAAATCCAACCCTAGGGGGTGGATTCGAGATCTGCACTTTACCCATGGGATAGTGTGATAGGAATGATGCGATGAAGTGACCAATTACCCATTTGGTAATAGGTTGATAGATAGTTCGAGATCTCATGCTGTGACTAGATCTCATGAAAATGTCCAATTATTTTTTGGTAAGCATGTGACATACCTGATAAGTGTATAATTACACTTATTATCATCATAATTTCATATAATAAACACTATAGTTTTAGCCATTTTTATACTTCATATAAAATATTTCACATGGTATGTAGTTGTTTTTTATGTAAATGTAGATACTGGGTAAATCTTGGGAGTAAAATGAACTAAAGTGGAATTCTATGAAAAAAAGAGTGAAAAAAGGTGCTAAATGATGCGTGGACCTTGAAGATTTGGCTTAGAATCGAAGCTGTCGAATCGATGAAAGTACAAGGAGATTTCTGAAGAAAACTCAATTCACGATCATGACAATACCTCGCGGTTGTGACCTGTTCACTTCAGAAACATAAATCTGCCAATCAAAGGTTCACGGTCATGAATCAAATATCGTGGTCGTGACATGGATGGTTTTCTAGTATTATCTTCTTAACTACCAACCGCCAGATAAGTATGATCAACCACCATCAACTACCAATGAAAAGACACTTATCAAGAGTCAACCAATCATGAAAAGGTGCCTATCCATTATGGATTGAATCAAAGCCTCTCAACCAACCAAATTGAAGAGATACAATCTTTCACCAATGGATGTGACTCTTCGT
>CATIWQ010596871.1:0-14544 GCA_949673415.1 Euphorbia schlechtendalii
TCTTTTAAAACTACATCGCAACTGTATACTTGCAGTTATCATCATTTTTCTATTTGATAAGAGGTATTGACAACACCTACATTTTTTGTGAACAAGTTTTTGGCACCATTATTTGAGGATAAGCCTTACGAAATGAGTGTACCCAAGTTTTACGAATAAGTTCTTGGAACCATTAGTTATTAAACTTATCAGTGGAAAAGTGGCGAACAGACGCGAGGTCAGCTTAGTGGGATGATGAGTTATCCAGCCTTCATTTCATTTATTGAACCTAAGAAGTTTGAAGATGTAGAAGGAGAGGTTTATTGGATGATTGCAATGCAAGAGGAATTGGATCAGTTCAAGCGTAATGATGTTTGGGATCTAGTTCCTACGCCTAAAGGGAAATCAATTATTGGCACCAAGTGGCTTTTCAAGAACAAGCTAGATGAAGATGGCATTGTTGTCAAGAATAAGGCTAGGCTTGTTGCTCAAGGTTACAACCAGTAAGAAGGAATTAATTATGATGAAACCTATGCTCTAGTAGCTCGGCTTGAAGCTATTCGAATCCTTTTCGCTTTCGCATATCATATGAACTTCAAATTATTTCAAATGGATGTCAAAAATGCTTTCCTCAATGGATTCATTTAAGATTAAGTGTATGTCTGCCAACTTCTAGGCTTTGAAGATGCAAAGAATCCTTAGCATGTCTTCAAATTGAAGAAAGCTCTTTATGGATTGAAACAAGCTCGAAGAGCTTGGTATCAGAGGCTGACCAAATTCTTGATCAGCAAAGGCTATGAAAGAGGAAAAGCAGATACAACTCTGTTTATCAGGCGTAGGAAAGCAGATGTGTTGCTAATCCAAATATATGTTGATGATATCATATTTGGGGTAACTAATGAGAAGCTGTGCAAGGAATTTAGCAAGCAGATGAAAAGCAAGTTTGAGATGTCTATGATGGGAGAACTCAATTTCTTCCTTGGTCTTTAAATCAAGCAAATTGAAGATGGAATTTTCATAAGTCAATCCAAGTATGCGAAAGAAGTCCTGAAGAAATTTGATATGGAACATTCGAAGCCAATGTCCACTACTATGGCCATAGATACCATCTTAAGTAAAGATGAATCTGGTAAACCTGTAGATCGCAAATTCTATAGAGGAATTATCGGTTCTCTTCTCTATCTCACTACTAGTAGGCCAGACATACAGTATGTTGTGTGCTACAATGCTCGTTATCACGCTGATCCCAGAGAATCTCATCTTGGAGCTGTGAAGAGAATTCTCAGGTATTTGCAAAGCTCAATTGAAGCAGGTCTGTGGTATCTTAGTAGTTTGGATTTCACTTCTAGGGGATTCATAGATGCTGATTATGGAAGAGATAAGCTCGATAGGAAGAGTACAACAAGAGGATGTCATTTCCTTGGAGAGTGTCTTGTCTCTTGGTATAGTAATAAGTAAACTTTCGTCATGCTGAGTACAGCTGAAGCTAAGTACATGGTTGCAGGAAGTTGCATAGAACAATTAGTCTGGATAAAGCAGCAACTGGAAGATTATGGCATAAAGTCTGATTATCTCGAAGTTATGTGTGATAACAAGAGTGCAATTTATTTTTATAAGAATCAGTTCAGCATGGGAGAATGAAACATGTTAATATTAGGCATCACTTCATTAGAGGCCATGTGCTACGAGGAGATGCCAAGCTGGAATATGTTCCATCAGAAGAACAACGTGCTGATATCTTCACCAAGCCATTGCCAAAGTAATAATTTTGTGTACTGGGGTAATTAATTGGTATGGCAAATCCTCAATGAAGAAGAAGAAATCTAAAAATCTCAAAAATTTGGCTAAGTGTTGGAAATCAAGCATGAGACGACTCGTGGATAACACCGTCAAGTTTTTAAAGAAACGGCTTGAGTTATTGTTCGCGAGTAAATTTCAAGTTACGGTGTTTTTCAAAATGCGCTTGCTTGAAGTTGAACCATTTACCCCTACTCTCACAATTTTACTGAGGCGGTTCATTAAGTGTTCATCACAACGTGCATTCTTAATCAGATGCTGAGATTATGACATGTATCTAGAGAACTGAGATTACCTATAAAAATTGAAAAGTTGAAGAAATGGGTCACTTGCTTTCTGCGATTTCAAATTTCCAGAGCACTCAAACCCTAATCTCTTCTACTCTCAATCCTTCTCAAAATTTTAGAAATGGCTAGAACCAAGTCCACCCTCAGAATCAAAGCAACCACTCCACTTAAGATAATAATCAACACTCAAGGAAAAATGGAGAAGATAACATTTGATGAGGGAACCCGCCTTGAGAAACTTGAATGGGAAGATAACTTAGACTTCAGTCTATTTTATGAGGTGAACTATGAAGGGCTGCTGCTGAACAAGACCATGCATAGAGTCATCAAGCAACAGCATCTAAGTTCCTTTCTGAAAATGGAGTGTCCAGCCATCTCAGGACTCATTAGGGCTTTATACACTCATTTATACACCATAGAAGGCCATAGTGATGTTTTGTTAATGTACTTTTGGGGCAAGTTCATCCTCATCTATTCCTGGTTGATTGTGAGCATTCTAAACATACCTCATTCAGGCACTCAACTTCGCAAGTCCGGTGACGAAGATAACATCATCATTCCCGAAGATTGGGAGCTTCCAGCAAACTACGTTTCCAGGGAGATTGCTACAAGTGGGATGTCATAGCCAGCACGCATGTGTCATGAGCTGGTAGTGAAGCTGCTGCTACCCAAGATATGCTCATTGACTAGCTACATTTATTTCGAGTGCTGTGTGGTCTACCATATGGTAGAGGGTAAGAAACTCAACTAGCCTGTGATGATTCTTCATCACTTGACCAAAGTTACTACCGTCTATCACTATGGTTACCTCATAACCGAGATAATGAGGGTAGTGAAAGTTGATTTGGGTGAGTTTCTGGGGGAGTTCGGTAACTCAATTCTGCCAGTAAAAAGGACACTTGAAATTTCCCACTTTAGCAGACTGGCTTACAATCAGGTCCATGCTAGGTACTCAAAGGCACAACATAAGTGAAAGCTTAAGTGCGTACCAACTGTATTGCCTGTGGACATAAGCAAGGAGGATAAGGATCAGTTTATGGTGGAATATAAGGAGGACACCAATTCAGATGAATTCTCTATCTCCAGCATAGTGGAGAAAATCCCTATCTCCTCTGCAACTCAGAAGGCTGCTTCCTCTAAGGCCAAGGGGAAGAGTCCAGCCAAGTCTAATGAAGCTCCTGTTTAGCACTAGCAAAGGAGGATGCAAGACAAAACCCACACTCAAAGGGAAGCGGAGGCTAACCAATGAGCTGAGCAGTAAGCTAAGGAGAAAGAAAAGGAGACTGAGGCCAATGAGTCCTTGCACCAAAATAAGTGAAAAATGGCAGCTTCAAAAGAAACTGAGGAGCAAGGCGAGGCCAAGATATACAAGGCAGAGGACCAGGATGTGTCCAACACTACTAAGACTATTCAAGGAGTATTTTCCAAGTTAAAGGGCAATCAGTGAAAGCGTTCTACTACCACAAGGCCTCTATAGAAAAATGTGCAGGTGGTAAGCAGTGAGGAGGATGCTAGAGAAATTATTATCCAGCTCTCTGAGGAGTCTGATCCGCAACCAGCATCGCCACACCCCATTTCACTCATGTTGACGAATCTACTCCTTAGCATGAGGAACCTCAGGCTGATCCATCCTTGGATCAATCAGCTAACCCAGAGGTTACTAAATATCCTACCCCTTCTTCTTCTCCTGTAAATTCTTCACAACCTTCCAATGTAAATCCTTCTATACCTTCAGGTTCTACTTCTGTAGATCCGAAAACACAGAAAACCACCTCTCCCTCTTCTTCTAATGTAAATTCCCCTATTCACATTTCCTCTCCAATACATAGTTCTTCTATCCCTTCTCTTGTACATCCTCAACAACCAATCGCTTTTTGTAAAGTCATTGTACCTTCTATTCCAATCAAGCCCAAACTCAAAATTGTACATGTCTCTAAACCTACCTCTTCTTCAAACCTATCCTCAACCCCCTTAACCTCTCTAGTCAGGGAAGTTCCTAACGCTGAGAACTCCGCTCAGTAAGAAATAGCAAGCGGTCAGAATGCTGAGGCAAATTTTACAACCCTTGACGCATCTAAACCCAGCAACAAGCCAGCATTGGCTGATGCATCTTTCTTAGCACAGATCCATGAGTTATCTAGGAAGCAATTTCCTGTGTTCAGGACTGATGCTGAGTTAGATGGAGCGATAGGCAAAATGCTACTTGCTCAAGAATTGACAAAATTATCATCTAGGCCTAAGGCGAATTTACCTGAATTCGAATAGCACATAAGCGTACCAAGAGAATCTCTATACTTCGAAGAATTTGAGAGGATCCAAGGTAGCTTGTTGGTTATTCGAACTCACTTGGAAAACGAGAGTGCCAAAATTCTGGTAGATAAGATGGTCCTAATCCTGAATGGGTTAATGGACTCTGCAACCCAGCTTAGGGCAGCCACTACATCTATCCCCATGTCTATTGTGCTAGCAAATGCTATCGTAGGATAAATAAAGGGTAGTGTAGATGCTGCTACTGAGCAGTTGAGTCTCTTGGGTAGCAACATGGTTACTTAAGTGACATAGATCCATGAGCTCGGTAAGGAGCAAGCCAAAATAACGAGACTCATCAATCGCAAGATTGAGGAAGTCTTAAAAGAGGTAGAATCTAACAAGGACATGTGCCACAACATCGCGAAGTTGGTGGAATCCGAGTCAAGGTTCTTGCTTGTTCATGATAAGAAGCAGGATGGGGTTCTCAAGCTCTTCAAGGATATTTAAAGGAAGTTGGACAAGGCCCTTGTCATTGATCGTGACCCTCTTAATTCTAAAATGGACACCATTCAGCGAGAGGTTAGTGATCACATCACAGAGAAAATTTCTTCTTCTTAGAAGTTTCTTTTCACTGAGATGGGAAAGATATTTCCTGACATGCCTATACCCAGTGCGCCTCCTCTTGAGCCCCTCTACCATGAGACTGGAATAACTCTTCACACTAAGCTTAATGTTGTTAAGTTTAAGGTGGAAGATTTGATGAAGAAGATAGACTCGTTTCAAAGAGTAGGAGAGCTAGACAGCAAGGATATCAAATATACTTCCAAATCTATTGAATCATTTGATCCAAAATTACTTGACATTGAGGCTCAACTAAAAATTGCTGTGAGAGGGTGACACGAAGCTGTGGGCCGAGAGCATGCGGAGATGAGAGGCGCGGTCCACCAGTGTGTTTGAAAAATATAAATTCATGCCGGGTGGTGGACCCATAAAAAGTTGAAAGAGAAAGCGAAAACATTTTTAGATTGGTTCAAACCCGAATCCGCCGTCTCTTAGTGTGGAGTCGCCACCTGGATAAGCTCTTTCTAGGAATTAGAGTCCTATGAGGCTTAACGTCTAGGGGATGGCCCACCAAGACACAGAGATTCGAGTTCGGGATAAGTTGCTTATTTCTTATTGGATCACATTAAATTACATCTATAGAAAACTGTATTTTCTTAATTGTGCATATTCGCATTTAGGTCATTTTTTCGAGTTATTATGCATGATTCACGTATATTCAAAACCGATAAAACCATCCATAAAGTTGTAAATAAATGCGGAAAAGTAAATATTACAAATTACAAAACCTCGGGGGATGCAACCGCTCGCCTAATCTATTAATTACATTTCCCAAAAACAAATGAAATTGTGATACTCGAAGGAAAATTAAAATCCTAAACATACATCTAATCCTAATCTACGTACATCCACAAAGGTTAGCACAGGGTATATAATTATATTGCACATATGCTCGATTTTGAATTTAGCGAGGCTCGTATGGCCTATAGAAAAAATCAATCACGATAATGGATTTGTTATTTAAATAAAATAGTTCATTTTATTAACACATTGGTTGCTCATTTTAAATAGTGAAATTGCTCGCATGGTAAAATGGTGAGGATTGTTATCTGGGAATACTTTTTATTCCCTTCGTGAGGGTATTCTAACATACATCTCCTTTAATAAAGAAATATAGATGAAGAAGAATTACAACATTGAGATAAAATAATATATTGAAATTCCTAGGTCTATAGATGAAAATAGAAGAAGAAATAGAACACCGAAAGCATGGAATTATCAACTCTAAGAACTCAGAGGCTTACCCTTATGGAATGAATCCACTTCGAATATATTCGATTGGCCTTTGGAAGTCCTCCTCATCCTTTTGTTTAGGTCAAAAAGTTGTAGTAAAAGTCCAAAAATGTTTGTCTAGTTCTTGGAAATTGAAGCAATTCTAAAAGCTATATTTTGTCTAAAAATTTTCAATCCTGTTTATCGAAAAAGATCTGACTATTTATTGGAAAAATCCCAAAAATCCAAAAAAGGTAATTTTTTGCAGCGATGAGGCTCGCCAAAGCAAGTCTGGCGAGGCTCATCTCCAAAGGCTTTGGAGAGCTCGTAAGAGACCTCTGGCGAGGCTTGCCTCGCTAGGCCTTGGGACGCAGGCTCCAGTTTTTCGTGGTGTTTTCATGTTTTTGTGTATTTTCGTATTTTTTAATTAATTTTTGAATTAAAGAAATAATTTTATTAAAGGCGTCCTTTTGAGTTCAGAGACAAGGAAGATTCCCATTCGGATATATCTGGATACTCGAAAATTGTGTGCTTCAAGGATAAAATCCTGAAAAGCCATCATAATTAAACGCTCGAGCTGGTACGAAATCCCGTGCTCACAGCTGCCCCTCGTGTGATCACTACTGGTTGGATAGCCACTATGATCATACGAAAAGAGCGTAGGGATAGAGAGAATACCTGACCGATGTGGTTGGTGATTTCTTGTTCCCAATCGGTGATAACATGGGCCTTCCTTTCAGGCATCGTGTTTAATTGGGTCATCTGTTTCTTCCTTCTGATATCATTTGGTGTTTGCTGCTCATTGTGGGCAGATCTGACATGGTCGTTTTGCACCCCCTTTTGGGTTGACATCTGATTGATTTTGCTTGTTGTCAAGATATGTTGCTTAAGAAAGGTGAACCGAATCGTTTCCTTCTTCGTGAGTGTTTCTCAATTGAGTTGTTTCCCTACGACAAATTAAGAAAAATAACGTTAATATATATTTTATAATGAATGTTTTAATTATTTGATTGACTTTATATGGGGTAAAAAATTTAACCCCTTCAATCAAAAATTAAAACATTGGGGAATAAATAAATTAAATGATTATAGGGAATGTTGGGGGTGTCCCGTGCATCATTCCGTTGTGTTAGGAGGCTTTTGTTGTAAAATAGTAAAATAATAAATAGATGGGGCTCACTTGTTTTCTTTATAAATAGGGCTCCACCTTCTTTATTCCTTCACTTTTTCATTCCTCTTCTCTCTCCAAGCTTTCTTGCTCTTCCTTCTCTCTAGCAAATATGTTATCAAAGGTTGCTGGCAGGGCACCCCATTTCCCCTCTAGCCTTATTCCTCAGCCTACTGATGAGGTTGGCTTTTTTTTCCGTCGACATTGATGCCGCGTACGGCTTGGCTGCGTGTGACATTATGCTTGGGTTTAATTTTACTTCCCCCATAGAGATGCTGGATCCAAACTTTCCAGCTCAGCCTCACCTCTCTCGGATCGAGGTATAAACTAGAAACATTTTTATTTCATTTTTTTTTGTTTTTGATCCAACTTTATGCTGTTTAAGAAATAGAATTGGACTAAAAATTCAACCATGTCATGGAATTTTAGTCTAGAAAATTGTACGAAAAAATATAAAGACTACTTTGGGTTAGCCAGAAATTTTCCGGCGGAGAGAAAAAACAAATCCAACGAGGTCCCACCTCGCCGGTTTCTTCTACTATCCAGGTGTGGTATCGTCATGCCTCTTCTCGACCCGAGCTCGTTCAGGCCATCGAGGTCACCGATTTTGATTCTCTAGCCCGATCCTTACGGCCTACACTACAGCCTCATGCGACATCAGTCGCGCTTGCTCAGAGGTGGAGTGACATTTCACACACCTTCCATCTCTCGATCGGGGAGGTTACCATCACTCCTTCTGATATTGTGGTGATCATGGGTCTACCATGGATTGATACAGTGATTTGGTTCGACGCCTTCCTAGAGCGGTTCTTCAAGGCTCCCACTACTTGCCGTCATGTCAGAGACTTGCTCGACGTTGACCCTAGTGGTCAAGCATTGAGTTATAATGTATTGGTTGACTACTAGATTGGTCGATGATCTATCTCGGAGGTTGAGGTCCCATTATACATTCGTTCTTTTTTAATCACCCTATTGAGCCTGACATTCTTCCCGGTCTCGAACAGCGAGATCAACTATGGGTTGGTCGATCCATTAGTAGACTTGGACGTGTTAGTAGCCTTAATTAGCCTTAAGAGGTCCTAGCCCAGACATATTTTGCTCTCGACTTGGTTGCTCGAGCTCGCTTGCGGGCGCTGCATTGCTGCCCCATGATTCTTTAGGTATTGTTTGTTTATTTTGTGATTTGTACATGTTGGCTATTTCTTTATTAACCTTGATTAACCTCCTTTTTTTGTCATGCAGGCATAAGCTTTCTTTTACCAGTTCCTCCCTACCCCGCGGTTTGCTGATGCCCTAGAGGATGCTCCATGTATGGCCCGGATTTACTCATCCTTCGAGGGGGGCTTATTAGACTCTATGGGTTACTATCAGTATCATTGTGGGTTAACTCTAAAGTAGGCGAGGATTCTCATTTCGATGGATGTGATTACGCTTTTACCTTTAAACTTATTCTGATTTTGTCGTTCTTTCTTTTCAGGTAAAGCGCAACCCTTGGAGAGGTCTCCCTAGCTATGACATGGCGAAGGAGATCTAGAGGGATGTGGATCACCACTGTTTCATCTTAGAGGAACCTAGGACCCGTGAGTGGTACCTAGGTGAGCGCATTCAGTTTTGGTGGACTAAGCCACTATTTGATAAACACATCTCGCCTACGCCTCCCACTAGGCTATTCTGGGCGCATATGGTGATTATTAATCTCGAGGAGCGGCAGCTATTCTTCGAGGAGTATGGCGTGAGGCTCTCAAGATAGCGTGGTGACTATGAGGCCTTCATTAGGGAGAGGCTACTCCCACTTCAGCCGGTGACCCAGCCCGAGGTGGTGCGACCTTCTACACGAGTTAGGAGTCAGAGAGCGGGTGGTGCTTCCGGAGCGGGTGCTAGTGGCACTGGTGTGGGATGTCGGGTATAAAATGTGTTAACTATTTTATTCACGTTAACCCTATTTTTAACTATTTGTGTGTCTTTGTAGGAGTTCACCCGGAAGAGGGTTCGTGTTCCTGATTTGAATGCTACGGCCGGGGGGGTGACGAGTACATCTTCCTCGGGCATTGTTGAGGGGCGATTCATGATTCCCCTTGACTCCACTTTCTACTTTATGGGTTCCATGGGGATCTCATGGCAGGTGCCTCTTCCCCCGAGCTACCACACGTTGGCCTACAACCCTTCTGAGATACCACACGTTGGCCTACGAACCTTTAGGGATGTCTTGATGCTTGTTTACTCACTCCCTTTCTTTTGCAGGTCGTACGTGAGGAGATGGATAGAGTGGCCCGACATTCCCTTGCGCTGAGGGACATGATGCTTTCATAGGACGGGATCACCCGGGTATGTTGCTTTTATCAACCTGTCATATGCAATACATGAAATTTCATGTTTTTATATATATGTATATGATTTTCATGGTATGTTTTATGATTGTAGGATATGGCAGCGAAGAGCGATGAGTTCGAGCTACGCTACTGGGAGCTCGACAGTCGTTTCCAATCGTTGGTTATTAGCCATCAAGGTTTAGATACTCGTTATCATGGCCTTGAGGTTAGCCACAAAGAGCTGGGAGTCCGTTATCATGGCTTGGAGGCTCATCACTAGAGTTTGGAGGCTAGTCACTAGAGTTTGGAGGCTCACCATCAAAGCTTGGAGGCCAATATCGGGAGTTGCTACGGTAGAATGTCGTGGCAGAGCAGGCTCGAGTAGATGCTCGGGCTTCCACCTTAGGCTTTCCCCAGTCTCTTACGTTTGATCTCGATTCCCTGCTTGATGACCTAGACGATAGGCTACCTCTTCACTCCAGATTGGGATGCCAGTTTTCTTCACGCTCCCTAGCCCCCCTGTGTCTGGTTTAGCGAATGGTGGTTCTGAGAGACTGGGTCCCGAGGATTTCGAGATATCCATCATGATGCCTTGAGATCCGGTGGGTGAAGATAACGTGTAGGCGGCGCATGCTTAGGAGTTCCCTTTTAGCTTTTAGTTTTCCTCTTTTTCGAATCGGACCTTTTTAGATAGCTCTGTCTTGTAGAATCTTTAAAAACTTTGGATTTATGAAAGAAAAGAGGATTTTGGCCATTGCGTGCCAGGTCCTCACATGTAGTGTTTTATTTTATGAATATGCTTGCTTGTTTGTGAATGTTTTTGTATATGTATGAATGAATGTTAATTCTAATGTATGTGGTTAATGTGTGTAGGCAACACTGGTCTTGAGGAATTTCCTTTAGCTCTTTTCCTTTCTAATGTCGACTCATAACGAGTGTCTTAGGGTCTTTCTCCGCACCTTTTAGGGATCCGATTGGTGGAGGATTGAGAGCTTTGGTCTACGGGGTCTTCAATACCTTACTTCCAGGTCTGTGAATATGGCATTCATTCGTGCTGCTTTGAAGCTTTGGGATCCTGCCAGTCACGTCTTTCTTTTTTCTGACTTCAAGCTTTGCCCCTTAGTTAAGGAGTTTCATGCCAGCCTAGGGCTTCCCTTTCTGAAGGAGTCAACTCCAATATCCCTTGTGAGACTTTCCATCGCTTTTCCTTCTTTCCAATTTGGGGGCGAAGATAAGTTGAAGGGTTTATGGAACTTGGAGTTTAGTGGGCGATTTTTATCAGCTCCCCCTAATGTTGGTGGCTTCCGGGTTGATGTTATCCTTAGTTGGTGTGAGATTATGCCTAGCACTCATCTAGCATGGCCTTCGATGGTGGCTCTACTTCTTCTGGCTGAGTTTGTTTATGGGGTTGGAGTGGTTGCCTCTTTTTGTTTACAATCAATCATTGACCCACTCTCCACAGGCCTTTCCCCTACGGTTTTTGCCTTAGTTGAGAGCCTGGTTCACCAAGATGTTGCTTCAGTGAACCCGGACTTAACAGGAGACCATTTTTCCTTGCTTGAGGTGATTTTCTCTTCTACCCCTTTTCCTTTATGATTTTCATTGCTTGTTTAAACAAATGAATCAATGTAGGTATGACTGTTGGAGAAGCTTCTCTTGATTGCTGATCCACGCTTAGGGAAGGCTCGGTACCTCCCTTCGCATTATGTTCCTCGAGGATTCACTAGGAAGGACCATCGTTCGTTAAATGAAGGTGCTTGGGTTGAGATTTTGGGCTCCTACAGAGCTTCTGAGATTCGTTGGCTCAGCCCTTGGTTGGAGATTCCGTTTGTGGTTACTAACATCCATTATTGTGGTGTATTACTGATGGGGTTGTTTGGTGTCACTTCTTATTCTCCTTCCCGCTTGTGTAGGCCATATGGACGTTAGCAACGAGTCCCTTAGCTCCTATGCTCAACTAGTTTTCACGACTTCGATCCTGACACACTTGATGCTCTACAGAGGCTTTGGGCAAGCGCTCGAGTTGTTATGCTAGATTATACTACCCCAGAGATAACCGACACTGATGAGTTCTATCGCGGATGGCTTGGCGAGATCAAGAGCCTCCTAGATGCTGATCAACATTTTAGGGAATTCTGTGAGTGGGAGAGGGATGAAGATGGTTTGTACCCCCTTCCTCATACTTCGAGGAAGCGTGCGTGGTGGAGCGATTATCACCCTTAGATCTATTTTCTTTTAGATATATGTTTTCCAACCTTTGTTCTCAGCTTGTTTTTGAATTGTTTTTGACATTATGAAATTTTATCGAACTTTATTTTATTTACTTGTGGTATTCTGTATGCACACATTCATATAAACAGAAACATAAATCCTTGCAAACATAACACATTTCATTGAACGGGTTTAAAAAGGGTACAAGTTTTCCAATGGTTTGAGTCCTACCGCCAGTTAGCCTAGAGCAGGTTTTCTAACTAGCAGTCCCTCTATTCCTCATAGTGTCCTAATTTTTGCCTGAGCCACCCTTCACGGGTTTTCAACTCAGCAAACATTTCTGACTCTTATACAAGAATGGTCCTAATTGTTACCCAGGTAGCCAAGTACCATCAGGCGGACTGGTTTTTCTCTCTTTTTTGGTGTACCGCTTTTGTAAATTTATTTCTTTTATTTTTACACGTGGTAGCGCTTGAGTTTATCTTGATTGATTGGATTGACAAACTCATTTCCATCCATGTCCATGATCTTGGCAGCTCCTTTGGTCAAGATTTTTTTATGACATAGGGACCTTCCTAGTTTGGGCAAAACTTTCCCCGCACATACAAATTTGAGGTTCTCATTTGTTTCAAAACTAAGTCTCCCGCTTTCAACGTTTGGCTTATGAATTTAACTCGATTATTGTATCCCCTAGCCATGCATTGTTGGTATATCTACAGACGATCCAATGCTTTTAAATATTGTTCATCTATCATGTTTAGCTATTCAAATCTAGCCTTGGCCTAGTCTGACTCCTCTAGTCTCGCCTCTAATGCCACTTGAAGCGATTACACTTCCATTTCCACTAGTAAAACTGCTTCCATCCCATATACTAACGAGAAAGGGGTTTGATTGGTGGGAGTTTTGATGCTCATTCTGTATCCCCATAATGCGAATGATAACTTATCAGCCCAATCCCTACAAGTAACAACCATCTTGCTCTAGATTTTCTTAATCGATTTATTGGCTGCCTCTACTACCCCATTAGCTTATGTCCTATAATGTGATGATCGATGGTGCTCGATCCCATATTTCCTCATTAGGTCTGATGTAGCTCCTTAGAATTGAACACCATTATCCGCCATGATGTGATGTTGGATACCATATCGGGCGAATATATGCTTTTCTATGAACTTAGACATCTTCTTAGTGGTGATGTTGGTGTAAGATTTAGTTTCCACCCATTTTGAAAAGTAGTCGACTGCTACTATAATGAAATGATGTCCATTAGTCAAGTTTAGCCAAATCTCGCCAATGATATCGATGCCCCACGCTGAGAATGGCCAAGGAGTGGATAAGCTATAGAGCTCGGATGGGGGTAGATCACTGATTTCACCGTAGATCTGGCACTCGTGGCATTTTCGTACTTCTGACACGCAATTTGTAACCATTGTCGTCCAGTAATATCCTTGTCATTGTATCTTCTTTGCCAGTTCCATCCCATTCATGTGTGGCCCATAATATCTTGCATGCATTGGCCTCATGATCAACAGTGCCTCCTGTTCCGTAAGACATCTCAGTAATATCCCTTCTTACGTTCGTTTGCATAGGTCCCCTTTTACTAATCTGAATTGGATCGCTAATCATCGTAATGAAGTTCTTTTAGAGTCTGTTGCGTCTTCTAGGTATTCCCTGTTTTGAAAAAATTTGACGATGTCGAAGAACTAATCCTAAGTAGCTTGTTGATCTTCTGTTTCTACTAGACGACAATAGAAGGGTTCCTTGGCCATTTGTAGAATGACAGGCTTGATTGATTGAGTCTTAGGGCCTTCCCACATTGATGCCAACATAGCAAGTGCATCCACCATCTAGTTTTCATCCCTTGGTATGTGTTTGAAGATGCATTTGGAAAAATTTTGTGAGACCCTCCATACTGCTTCCAATGTAAGGGTGAAGTGATTCTTCTCTTATCTCCCAATCACCTATTACTTAACAAGCAAGCTTCGTATTCTACGCCATTGTTTGTTTCTGGGAAATCCAATCTTTTGGAAAGAGGTATGACTTCATTTTGCGGTGTTATCAATACAACACCTAAGCAGGCTCCGTTCCTGTTCATTGCATCATCGAAGAACATCTTTCACTCTGCACTTGTGTCTTCTATCAATGCTAGTTGATCATCTGGAAATTCTAGATTTTCAACGTAGTCAGAGTCCAAGGGTTGATTGGCTAAAAATTCAACAACTGCTCATCCCATAATTACTTTTTTAGTTACATATTCAATGTTGAATTCAGATAATAGCAATAACCATCTTGAGAGTTTTCTAGCTAGTGTTGGTGACTGGCATAAGTACTTTATTGGGTCTATCTTTGCAACGGCTTTTATTTGACAGGATTAGAAGTAACGGCGTAGCTTCTTTGTCAACCAAACCATTGTCGTGCAGATTTTCTCCACCAGGGTGTAGCATGATTTGTACTCGAGTAATTTCTTACTCAAGTAATAGACTAATGTTCACTTCTATCTTCGTGTTCTTGCACAAGCATAGCTCCAACCGACGATTCCTCAATTGCTAAGTATAGGGTTGTGAGCACGGGATTTTGTACCAGCTCGGGCGTTCAATGATGATGGCTTTTCGAGAAATTTATCCTCGAATTACACAATATATTTTTAAGGGACACAAATAATTTTTTTTAGGGGTTCAAAATAATTTAATTGGGTTATTTGGAAATTTGA
>CATIWQ010596915.1:0-53313 GCA_949673415.1 Euphorbia schlechtendalii
CAAATGAATATTGAAGAATGAAAACTTTTATTGATAAGTGATTTGCAAGTACACTTATACAACAATCGCTCAAGAATATAGAGAAATCTAGTGATCGAAATAAGGATTCGAATCACTTAAACATTTTCTCGCTAACACTTATGAATGTAGCAAATTTATATCTCACTCATACACTCTAATGCACCACTTGATGCATGAAATTGTAAGGTTTGGAGCCCTATTTATAGAGTTTGAAGGGTTACGTCTATCCATACGAAGAGTTGTGTCCATTGTTGAATGATTACATCACTTCAATGTGATTGGTTGAGAAGCTTCAATCTAATCCATAATGGATCGGCACCTTTTCATGATTGGTTGATTTCTAATAGGTGTCTATTCATTGGTAGTTGATGGCGGTTGATGATGGTTGATAATTCTTATTTGGCGATTGGTAGTTAAGAAGATTAAACAAAAAAAACCATCCAAGTTGCGACTGCAATATACATGTCACGACTGTGAATCTTTGATTGGCAGACTTCTATTTTGAAGAAGAACAAGTCGCGACCGCGAATGATTATCACGATCGTGAATTGCATTTTTCTTCATAATTCTCCTTGTAACTTTACTAATCTTTGACAGCTTCGATCCTAAGCCAAATCTTTAAGTTCCATGCATCGTTTTGCAGCTTTTCACTCTTTTTCGTAGAATTCCACTTTAGATCATTTTACTCCCAAGATTTACCTAGTATCTGCATTTGCATAAAAAACAACTACATACCACATGAAAACTTTTATATGAAGTACAAAAATGACTTAAAATATAGTGTTTAGTGTGTAAAATTAATATGATAATAAGTTTAATTATACACTTATCACTTATCAATAAAAGTTTTCGTTCTTCAGCATTCTTTTATTCGAGATTCACAAAGAATAGCATCTTAGCGGAGGTTCTGTACGAGTCGAGACCGAATTCAAAGTAGATGAAGGAATTGCGGGGATTGACAACTCCCATTAAAGAGTGGATACGGTTTGATCAACTTTAGCTTTCACTTGCATACCTTACAACTTTACCCTGTTTTCTACTTATACTTTCTATTTCGAAGTTTATGATATGTCTATGTGTCATAACGAGTAATTCTTTTTGCATCTCTTATATTAATTTATTTATATGCTTTTGAGTTAACTTTAAGAGTGATTTTGGGGTTAACAAGATTGTGTATAATCACTGGATCTATGTTTATAACGCTATTTAGTGAGCTAACATTTTTGGAGTGGTAACTTGCTAAATATGGTTATGTGAGAGCGACCCGTACTAAGCAAAGTAATATTGTTATCTGGGTTCTTATAATTGTCATAATTTGTTTACCCAAGATCTAGAAAAGTTATCTCATGTGTTGCTCTGCGATGAATTACTGAATATAAGGGCGTCTAGAACCGTATTTGTTGAAGTTATTTAGTGTACGAAATATTCTAGATGATTTTGCATGTTTTTCTCTACTATACTTGTTCATAGGGAACATCAATATAATTTGCATCTTTTCTAGTTTGTTCATACATATGTACATTTATCTATCCACCAATCTAATCCTCCAATATAAATTCCATATTTTCATTTACACCATAACTCTTGTTGGTCTTTAGAACTGGTTTCTTCCCTGTGGGATCGATATCTTTTAAAACTACATCGAAACTATATACTTGCAGTGGTCACCATTTTTCTATTTTGATAAGCGGTATTGACAACACCTGTTCATATTTTGATCTTTGATCTTGTTGGTAGAAAGGTGGGGAATAAGGTTTTTGGCTTCAACACCGAATATAACCCTCAAAATAATTTGAGCAAAACCTTCCGATCAATGATAGGGCCTTATCCGTTTTTTTATGATATATCTCTCAGCAGCTTCATCATTTCATCTTGTTTAGTATCATGAAGCAGCAAGAACTTGAACTGGGTCTCAACCAGCTTCGCGATGATGTGGCTCACATCCTTTGTAGTTTCCACCTCTTTGAAGACATTCTTGATCTTATGATCGGTCAGTCTTTTTATTTTAGCCTACTCCTCACCTAGTTTATGGATCTATGTCAATTGAGTATCGATTTTGGTACCCAAGAGACTTAGCTGCTCAGTAGCAGCATCCACACTACCCTCTATCTTTCCTATAATAGCATTAGCCATTGCAATATGTGGGGATAGATGTGATTGCTACCCATGTTAAGCTGCAGAATCCGTCAACCTTGTGAGAATTAGGGCCATCTTATCTACCAAACTTTTGGCACTCTCTTTTTCCAAATGACATCGAATAGCCAACAAGATACCCTGGATCCTCTCAAACTCTTCAAAGTCTAGAGATTAACTAGGCATACTTGTATGCTGTTTGAACTCAAGCAATTTTGCCTTTGGTCTAGAGGATAAGTCCATTAATTCATGAGCTAGTACCACTTTTTTTACTACTCCATCTAACTCAGCATTCATCTTGAGCATAGGGAATTTCTTTCTACCTAACTCTCTAATTCTCACCAAGAAAGATGCATCAGCCAAATCCTCATGGATTGGCTCTCTATAGGGTTTAGTTGCTTCACAAGTTGTAAAATTTGCCTCAGTAGTCTGACCACTTACTTTTCCCTGCTGAGCGTAGTTCTTAGTATTGGGTACTTCCCTAACCAGAGGGGTTAAGGGGGTTGAGGATGGGTTTGAAGAAGAGGGTGGTTGAGAAGTTTGTACATTTGAAGAAGTTTAAGGGATGTTTTGGTTGAGTGGAATAAAAGGTACAATGCATTTACAAGGAATGGTTGGAGGTTGAGAATTTACAAGAGAAGAGTGAGAAGAAGAGTTATTTACTGGGGAATGCCTCGGAGAAAATGAGTAATGGCTCTTTTTGTGTGAAGAAATATGGATGGGTGAATTTTGAGTATTGATAGGTGAAGAAGGGATTTGGATAGGAGAATTTACAGTGTTTGGAGGAGGAGGAAAATTTACACTTGGTTTTTCAAAATCTACAAGAGTAGAAACTGAGGGATTTGAAGGATTTACAAAAGAAGGTGGGATTTAAGGATTTACAGTTTAAGAAGGGGTAGGAATATTAGGAACATCTGGGTTAGTTGTTTGACCCAAGGATGGGTTAGCTTGAGATTGCTAATGCTAAGTTGAGGATTCCTCAACATGAGTGAAAGAGGGTGTCGGGATGTTGGGTTCTTGAGGATCAGACTCCTCAAGAATGAGGGAGAGGGTGTTTCCAACATCCTACTCGCTGCTCACCACCTGCACATTGTGTTGTAGGGGCCTGTTGGTGGCAGAACGCTTGTGCTAGATACCCTTAACTTTGGCAAATTCTTTTTGAGCTTTAGCAAAAGTGTTAGGACTCAAAGTGTCCTCTTCTCTTAAATTTTTAGCCTCGTCCTTCTCCTTTGATTCCTAAATTTACACTTTCTTTGGCGCAAGGACTCATTGGCCGCAGCCACATCTTCTATTTCCTCCGCTTGCTGCTCATCTTGGATCTTGGCCTCTGCTTCTCTTTGGGTGTGGGTTTTGGCCTTCAATTGCCTTCTTTGTCTTTGGGGCTAAGTAGAGGCCTTATCGGCTTTGGATTTTGCAGGGCGTTTCCCCCTAGCCTTGGAGGAAGCAACCTTCTACTTAGGAGAGGAGGCGGTGGTGACTTTCTCTACGATGCTGGATATGGGAAGTTTATCAGAGTCATCATTATCATTGAAGTCTACCATAAATTCATCTTCATCCTCCTTTTGGATGTCCACTGGTACTACTGTCGGTACACACTTCAGCATACGCTTTTGTTGTGCTTTATTATACCTAATATGTACCTGGTTGTGAACCAGTCTATTAATTGCGCCATTTTGAATCACTTCTTTCCTAATAAAACTATTTCATCGGACTCCCCCAAAAACTGAGCTAAGTCCACTTTCACTGCCCTCATAAGTTTGGTTATGAGGTAACCATAGTGATAGGCGGTAGTCAGCTTAGTCAAATGGTTAAGAATCACCACTGGCTAGTTTAACTTTCTATCCTCTACCATATGGTAGACCACACACCTCTCAAAATAGGTGCAGCTAGTCACTAAGTCTGTCTTTGGTAGTAGCAGCTTCACCATTAGCTCATGGAACATCCTTGCGATCTAACTCATTCCACTCACTACTATCTCCTCTGAAACGTAATTTGTGGGGAGCTCCCAATCTCTGGAATAACCACATCATCTTCATCACTGGGTTCTTTGGAGCTAAGTCCCCTTTTTGGGCATATTGAGAATGCCCCCTATTAGCCTTGTGCAAATGAGGGTGGTTTTGCCCCCTAAATCCATCATCAGCACGTCATCAAACCCCTAGATGGTGTAGAGGTTTGAGTAGTATGCTCTGATGAGTCCTGTAATAGCAAGACCCTCCATCTTCAAAAATGAACTCAGGTGCTGCTTGATAATCCTATGCATGGTTTTGTTCAACAGTAGCCCTTCATAGTCCACCTCATACATTGGATCGAAATCTAGGTTATCAGCCCATTCTACTCTTATGAAGAAAGTTCCCTCTTGCAGAGTGAGCTTTTCGGTCTTCCCCTCAGCGTTAACTACAATTTTCATGGTTGTAGTGCTGGTAAACGCCATTTGAGAGGATTGAAAGAAAGGATTGAAAGAAGAGAAGAATCAGGAATTTAGGTTTCGAATGCTTTGGATTTCAAAAAGCAAGTAATCCTTTTCTCTTCAACTGTTCAACTTTTATAGACTTCAGAATCTCTCAGGGGCACATGGCACTACCATAGCTCAAGATAGAAATGAACACAGAGATTTGCATAATATCAACCACCTCAATAAAACGATGAGTTTAGAGAAAAAAGGTTCCTATTCAAACACATATCTTTTTGAAAATGTAGAGATTTGATATTTAATCTTGAAACTATTCCTCACACCATTACATTAAATTACTGATGGGGTTATCCATGTGTCTTCTCAAGGTTAGATCTCCAACACTTAGCCAAAATTTTGAGAATTTCAACTTCCTTCTTCTTCTTCAACATGGATTAGCCATTCTAATTAACTACCTCAGTACATAGAATTGCTCCTTTGGTAATGGCATGGTGAAAATGTCAACACGCTGTTCCACTGAAGGAACATACTCCAACTTGACATCTCCTCGTAGTACATGATCCCTAATGAAGTGATGTCTAATGTTGACATGCTTCATCCTACCATGCTGAACTAAATTTTTGGATAGGTCAATTGCGCTCTTGTTATCACACATAACTTTGAGATAATTTGACTTTATACTATAATCTTCCAATTGCTACTTAATCCATAGCAGTTGTGCTACAAAACTTCCTGCTGCCATATACTCAGCTTTAGCTATACTCAGCGGAATAGAAGTTTCCTTCTTACTATACCATGAGACTAGGCTCTCTATAAGGAAATGACATCCTCCTGTTGTACTTTTCCTATCAAGCTTATCTCCTCCATAATCAGCATATAAATCCCCTAGGAGTAAAATCTGAGTTGTTGGTATACTAATAAGTGTATATTTACACTTAATATCATATTAATTTTATACATTTAACACTATGAATTAAGTCATTTTTATACTTCATATAAAAGATTTCACGTGGTATGTAGTTGTTTTTTACGAAAATGAAACTACTAGGTAAATCTTGGGAGTAAAATGATGCAAAGTGGAATTCTATGAAAAAAGAGTGAAAAAGGTGCAAAAAGGTGCGCAGAACTTGAAGATTTGGCTTAGGATAGAAACTGTCAAAGATCGGTGAAGTTGCAAGGAGAATTCTGAAGAAAATGAATTTCACGATCGCGACAATCATTTGCGGTCGTGACTTGTATACTTTAGAAACAGAAGTCTACCAATCAAAGATTCACCATCTCGAGTTATATATAGCGGTCGTGACTTGGACAATTTTCTTGTTTTATCTTCTTAAATACCAACCGCTAGATAAGCATGATAAACCACCACCAACTACCAATGATAAGACACCTATCAGAAGTCAACAAATCATGAAAAGGTGCCTATCCATTGTGGATTATATCAAAGCTTCTCAACCAATCACAATGAAGAGATGCGATCTTTCACTAATGGACACAACATTTCATTTGGATAGACGCAACCCTTCATACTCTATAAATAGGGCTCCAAACTCACCAACTTTGTGGCATGGATTGCGAGTGATTATGTGTGTTATAGTGCATGTGTATGCATAGATAGAGAGTAAAAAAATGTCTAGATTTCGCTACGTTCATAAGTGTTAGCGAGAAAATGTATAAGTGATACGAATCCTTATTTGATCACTAGATTTCTCTACATATTCGAGTGTCTGTTGTATGAGTGTAATTGTAAAGAACTTATCAATAAAAGTTTTCATTCTTCAACATTCATTTATTCGATATTCATAAAGAATAGCATCCTAGCGGAGGTTCTGTACGAGTTGAGATTGGATTCAAAGTAGACGCAGGCATTGCGGGAATTGACGACTCCTATTAAAGAGTGGATATGGTTTGATCAACTTTAGCTTTCACTTGCAAACCTTAGAACTTTACTTTGTTTTCTACTTATACTTTTTATTTCGAAGTTTATGATATGTCTATGTGTCTTAATGTGTATTTCATGTTGAGTCTTTATATTAATCAAGTTATATGCTTTTGAGTTAACTTTAAGAGTAGTTTCGGGGTTAACGAGATTGTGTATAATCACAGGATCTGTGATTATAACGCTGTTTAGTGAGCCAACATTTTTGGAATGGTAACTTGGTAAATATGGCTATGTGAGAGCGACCCGTACTAACCATAGTATTGACGTTGTCCAGGTTTATATAATTGTCTTAATTTGTTTGCACTAGATTTAGAAAAGTCATTTCACGTGTTGCTCTGCGGTGAATAATTGAATATCTGAGTGTGTAGAACCGAGTCTGTTAAATTAATCTAGTAAACATAATAAATTTGATGATTTTGCATATTTTCTTTGCTACACTTGTTCATAGGATTATCTATATACTTTTTTATCTTTTCTAATCTTTCATACATTTGTTTATTCATCCATCATTCCAATCCTCCTTTCCTAAACTTTACATTATTTTATTTTATTTTCTTTTTATTCTACTTCCCTATTTGATCTTTAGAACTAGTCCTTCCCTGTGGGATCGATATCTTTTAAAACTACCTCGCAACTGTATACTTGCAGTTATCATCATTTTTCTATTTGATAAGAGGTACTGACAACACCTATACTTTACGTGAACAAGTTTTGGCGCTATTGATATATATAGCTGAATCTTGTGAACAAATTATTAAACTTATCAGTAGAAAAATGGTGAACAGTAATCTCGAAAAACAACCTAAGTGCGAATATGTATAACTAAGAAAATACGGTTTTCTGTAGATGTAATATAATGTGGTCACTTAAGAAATAAGTAACTTATCCCGGACCCGAATCTCTGTATCTTGGTGGGCCGTCCCCCGGATGTTAAGCCTCATAGGACTCTAATTCCTGGAAAGAGCTAATCTAGGTGGCGACTCCACACTAAGAGATGGCGAATTCATGTTCAAACTGATTTAAAATGTTTTTTGCTTTCTCTTTTCACATTTTTTCCGGGTCTCCGACCCGATGCACCTTTTTTTGAACACCTCGGTGGACCGCTCCTATGAAATCGTGTGCTCTCGGCCCATCACTCTGTGTCACCCGCTCACACCTTTGTCATCAAGAATCATGGCCAATCTATTAGGGGATTATCTCAGTCGTTTGAATGATAAATAGCATTTGGTCAACACTAACTTAGTTGAGGGGACATATATTAGAAATGGGGATGAGACAGATACCACTCTTGCAAGAATGCTAGCCATCGTGCAGTTCCACGCTAGTCTTCAAACCTCTATGGGTGCTTTGCTAGCCAAGGAGATGAACTCAAACAGGATATCCGAATCTAAATTACTACCACCAGGTAATGGTTATCACCATCCTTAAGGTGATACTCAACTTCATCTAGAGCCAGTCCAAGTTCACCCCACTATGAATCAAGGCTATGCTTCCACCTTTCAAGCAAACTTCGATATGGTTGTGAATCAGGGTAAATAGTATCACTTAACCATCGGATATGGATAGTTTGGTTAGCTTTTAGTGGTTCAGTGATCGGGATATTAAATTTGTCTGAGTAACAATCCTCTGAATGTCTTTCATTATGGTTTGTTTGGGTAGACAATGCCTAGTCCTTTTTAGCCAGGAATGGTAGTTTGCCCAATGACCATCAATCTTTTCATGAGCTTCCCATTTATTTACCTAAATATGGGAGGTCCGATGCATTATCCTCCCTTGAACATATCTTCCTCTTAAAATTTCAGATTTCAATCTTTGAATTTTCCCATCCAAGGGGCATCACAATATTAAGGCATCATTACTGAGCCAACCACTTTTGGGAACAAAATTCAAGCTTACCCTCAACTACAAACTACTCCTTAATTCCTTGTCTCTTAGAGGAGCACAACTTACACTCAATCACCTTTTTTTTGCACGATGGCTTTGAGGTTTAGAACCAAGATATTTTCACTCAATGGGTTAAAGGATCTATTCCTCAAGGTCTATCTCCCAAAATGGTAAGTTTGTGGTAGCTATTTCGTGCCTCATAAGCTAATCCAGTTTCTGCGTATCCTTAGTTGCCTAATCTAGCAAGGGATGATTGGGTTCTCAATACTTTTATAATACCAAAATTTGTGAGATATAAGGTTGTGGGTGACTGATGATTTCACATTAAGAATTACCAAACTATCATGAGAGAGAGAAAGTTAAGTGATAAGATTTTTGCTCAAATGTTCATCACCATTTTAGGAGTGCTTACTGATGAATGGTTCAACAATCTTCTAGGATGAGATAGCCAATGATTGGGGGCACCTATCCAAGGCCTTTATCGAGCACTATGGTTACAACATCCAAATGAAAACCATTATCCCTAATCTTGAAACAGTAAAGTAAAGGCAAGGGGAAACATTGAAAGCCTACTATGGGCGTTGGATGGCCATGCAAATTCTTTTGAAAGACCATCACAATCTTTCTAAAATGATGGTGAAATTGCTAGATGGAGCACTTCCATTCTATAAGTTGCATTTAGGCTTTGATGAGTTTTTTAGTTACAATGAAGTTCATGTCAAGGATGAGAAGCTAGAGAAGATCCATGGCCTTGAGCACACTATCGGCTCGAGCCAAGGTAAGACTTGGTATGAGAAAAAAAAGATAACTATACTTTTGCTTCCGCTCCCATAAATCTGAAGCAAGTCAATGCATAAACTGTGATCCAAGTAGTACAACTTGTGGAAGTTCCAACTATCTAATCCACAAATGAATTCCGTCAAGGCATTTCACCATATATCCTAACTCTAACTTAGTTGTTCACCAAACTTCACGAGCTCAAATTCCTTGATAATCTCAAGCCTTATTCCCCACCTAAGAATGGAATAATTTCTACATTTATGATGTTTCTCATGGCCACCACACCACCAACTGTGAGTTTCTCCTTAAGAATATTTAGAAGTTGGTCACTGAGAAGAAAATCCACTCTCTCGCTTTGAAGCCAAGCACTATATCTAACTCCATGCCATAGTTTGAGAGAATTAGGGATTATCAATTTAGGGATGAGTCTGGAAGTGGTGTTTTGCCATTTTGAAAAGGGTTAGAGAAGAAGAGCAGCAAGTCCTGATCGTCAAGATTGGTTTGCCTTCGAAATTTTTTTGAATGCGTTAAAAGAAGATGTGAGCTCAGCTAGAGGACTCCCTCCTCCATGATTCTCTAAGCCGCGATTTAGTCTATTAGGGTTCCTATTTATCATGGTGTAGGGTCTCCATCTTTTCAAATCATTCGCTATGAATTTGTATTGAAAGTATAAGGTCTCTCAAATTGATCTTTAGCTTCTTTATTTCTGTATTCTCTCACAAGAATAGAATCAAATTGGTTTATGAGCTTGCCTATGGATGTTAGGCATAATTGGGAAGCAGTACTTGAGCATTTCGAACATAGTTTGTCTATAATAAAATATTGAGGGTCATTCTACACGAATTGAGCAATTGCAAGCAAAAGTATGGGGAGAGCTTCAATGAGTACTGTCATTGGTGAATGGTTATTAAAGTGTTACTTCACCTTAGTCTTGGTTGCAAACTAAAGTTACTTTTTTTGTTGGTGGCTTACTTCTTAACTATCCCCATCATTTAGGGCTGGATGATTTTGAAAGCTTCATGGAAATCTTTGAGAAGGCTGAGAAGGTCGAGCGCATGATCCGAGCAAGAGGATATCAAGTGAATATCACTAGGTCAGCCTGCCATCAAACTTTGTCATTGAAATGTTGATGAAGTAAAATCCTATGGTTCATTCCACGGTGCTGCAATCGATGATGGAGGATAACTCAACCTAAGAAATTGTGAAGTTAACTACTACTCTTACCTGTATCTTAGGGCATGAAGTTGAGCTTGTTGATGCCATCACGAATGAATCCCTTGTGCCAATGGATATTGATAGTTATGTTTAGAAGTCCAGAAAGAAGAAGAAAGCCATTTTGAAAGTCATAGATATCAATTTCATGAGCTTAGACCCGACTGATCTCAACAGTTACGAACTTAAGGATATCTCCATGTTGCATCTTGTTCCTAACAACCTATTTCAATTTTCCACAAAAACAAGGGTTTTGGAATAATGCATTTTGAGGGTAACTCATAGTAACTTAGTCTATCAGCTAGATGAGCTTGAGCACACTAAAGCCAAGGGTTAAGATAAGGACACTGAGCTTACTCAAGATGATCCTCCTCCCCCGCCTCAATTTGATGAAGCAGCCTTGGAAGTTGACCCTTTGATTAATCAACTCAAGAAAACTCAGGCTAAATTCAGCATATGGTAATTTTTCACTTTGTCCGATGTGCACCACAAAGGTCTTGTTCAAAAGCTTCTTGAAATGGATGCCACTCCAACTACCTCCATCATAGAGATATGTTCTGCAATCTTCGACTGGTCAAATCTCCCACTCTGTCACTGATCCAAGCTCCTACAAAACTAATGGGTGCACTAGTGGATGTCAGCAAAGAAGGTCATCTGCTTGTGGAGGACTATGATAATACCGATAATGTAATTTCAATACTAATGATTTTTATGTAACAACTTCGCCTATGAGGCCTTTTATGCAATGAAATATCCGAACTTTGCTAACTTATTTGATGTTTCACTTGACACACCATGCATTCATTTGAATATACTCATAATGTTTTTATCATACTTGATGTTTCTTTAAATGAAACTAATTTGAGTACAAACACATCACCTAAAATGGTAACTATATCCAATGACTTAAATCCTAGCTAAAAAGAGAGATTGAAAATGTGCTTAGGCGTCACATGAGCGCTTTCGCATGGTCGTATGAAGAAATGTCAGGAGTAGATAAAGAAATCACAAACCACCAACTTCTGGCTGGTTTGAAGTTTAGGCTAGTGAAGCAGAAGTTGCATTGACTACGTCTGGAATGGGAAGATAAGGTTATGGTAGAAGTAGGGAAGTAGCTCAAGGCCAAGTTTCTCAAGGTTAGCAAATATCCAACATGGCTAGCAAATATCTTCCTTATAGCTAAAAAGGATGGAAAGGTAAGGGTTTGTGTGGATTTCAGAGATCTCAACAAAGCATTACCAAAGGATGACTTCCCGTTGCCTCACATTGATGTATTAGTGGACAGTGTAGCCAGGGCTGCAATGCACCCCTTCATGGACATCGTTGATAAGGTCAATATATCATTCATCATCAAATTGGGATTGTATTGCTACAAGGTCATATTGTTTGCCACTTTTCTACTGATAAGTTTGATAATTTATTCGCAAGATTTGGCTATATCTTAATGGCGCCAAAAACTTGTTCACTTAAAGTATAGGTGTTGTCAATACCTCTTATCAAATAGAAAAATGATGATAACTGCAAGTATATAGTTGCAATGTAGTTTTAAAAGATATCGAACCCATAGGGAAGGAACCAAGTTTGAAGATCAATAAGGAAGATAGAATAAAGAAAATAAAATATTTTTGGATTTTAGTTGGGAGGATTAGAATGAAGAATGGATAGATATATGTATGGAAGACTAGAGATTCTAAATATATAGATTTTCCCAACGAAATAAGTATAGCAGAGAAAACATGCAAGTTTAACAAAGATGTTACGATTCACTAAACTAATCTAACAGACTTGGTTTAAAATATCCAGATGTTCAATTATTCGCTGCAGAGCAACACATGAAATAACTTTTCTAAACCTAGCGCAAATGAATTAAGACAATTTTATAAACTTGGACAACGTCAATACTATGCTTAGTTCGGGTCACTCTCACATAGCCACATTTAGCAAGTTACCATTCCAAAAATGTTGGCTCACTAAATAGCGTTATATCATAGATCCAGTGATTATACATGATATTATTAACCCCGAAACTACTCTTATAATTAGCTCCAATGCATATAACTTGATTAATATAAAAGACTTAACATGAAATACGCATTATGACACATAGACATATCACAAACTTCGAAATAGAAAGTATAAGTAGAAAGCAAAGCAAAGTTGTAAGGAATGCAAGTGAAAGCTAAAGTTGATCAAACCGTATCCACTCTTTAATGGGAGTTGTCAATTCTCGCAATTCCTGCGTCTGGTTTGAATTCGGTCTCGGCTCGTACAGAACCTCCGCTAGGATGCTATTCTATGCAAAATCGAACAAAAGAATATTGAAGAATGAAAACTTTTATTGATAAGTGATTTGCAAGTACACTTATACAACAATCGCTCGAGAATATAGAGAAATCTAGCGATCAAAACAAGGATTCGAATCACTTAGACATTTTCTCGCTAACACTTATGAACGTAGTGAATTCTCTATCTACACACACTATACGTAACCCTATAATTGCACTCTAATGTTGCACTCCCTTGATTCCCCAAAATTGTAAGGTTTGGAGCCCTATTTATAGAGTTCGAAGGGTTACGTCTATCCATACGAAGAGTTGTATCCATTGGGGAAAGATTATATCACTTCATTGTGATTGGTTGAGAAGCTTTAATCTAATCCACAATGGATAGGCACCTTTTCATGATTGGTTAGCTTTTGATAGGTGTCTTCTTGTTGGTAGTTGATAGCGGTTAATGGTGATTGATCGCTCTTATCTGGCGGTTGGAAGTTAAGAAAATTAAACAAGAAAACCATCCAAGTCGCAACCACGATATACAAGTCACGACTGTGAATCTTTGATTGGTAGATTTCTGCTTTGAAGAAGAATAAGTCACGATCGTGAATGATTATCGTGACCGTGAATTTCATTTTTCTTCAGAATTCTCCTTGTAACTTCACCGATCTTTGACAGCTTCGATCTTAAGCTAAATCTTTAAGTTCCACGCATCGTTTTGCACCTTTTTCACTCTTTTTTCATACAATTCCACTTTAGATCATTTTACTCCTAAGATTTACCTAGTTACTACATTTGCATAAAAAACAACTACATACCACTTGAAATCTTTTATATGAAGTATAAAAATGACTTGAACTATAGTGTTTAGTGTATAAAATTATTATAATAACTGTAATTATACACTTATCAAATACCATTAGGATTGAAGAATGCTGTGATAACTTACCAGTGAGTAGTGACAGCTTTGAACTATGACATGATCAATAAGGAAGTGGAATTCTACGTCGATGATATGTTGATTAAATTTACGACTTGAGAAGAACACCAAGATTTGTTAAATTGTTTTCTCACAACGATAGAGAAGTACATCATGCGCCTCAATACAAAGAAGTGTGTTTTTTGTGTGACGTCTAGTAAACTGATAGGATACATTATGAGCAAAAGGGGGATAGAGATGGAGCTGGATAAGATAAAGATTATTCATGACATGCCAACTCCTAAAATGGCAAAGGAAATGAGATCATCTCTAGGATTGCTTCAATACATTAGTCTTTTCATCTCTCCATTAATGACCATATGCGATCCAATATTTATGTTGTTTAAGAAGCAATAGTCGATAGTTTGGAATGACTAGTATCAACTAGCTTTCGATAGGATCAAGGCATATTTGATTAACCCACCAACCCTCAAGCTACCAACATTCGGAAAATCTCTCATCCTCTATCTAGCTATTGAATAATCTTTAGTAGAGGCAATGCTTATTCAAGATTTGGATGAGAATTACGAGCATGCAATGCATTATTTGAGTAAAACAATTATTATGTATGAAATCCAGTACAAAATGGTTGAGAAGACATGTGTGACAATGGTGTGGCTCACTAAGAAGCTTCGACATTATTTCCAATCATATCAAATCCATGCAGTAGCCAGGATTGACCAGATGAAGTATTTATTCTAGTATCTGACTTTAGCCGACAAACATTACCGTTGGCTCTTACTTCTTTTTAAATTTGATATTGAGTATGTCACTAAGAAGGTAATTAAGGGTTGGGTAGTCGTGAAATTCCTCGCTAATCAAGCCCATGATTTCTACTACGTCCAGAACTTGGATTTTCTAGATGAGCATCTTAAGGTCGTTGAATCTGTTAATGAAGAGTGGACAATGTTCTTTGATGGAGCAATGAACTATCAAGGGGCAAGCCTTGGAGTTATCTTAGTAACACCGTAAAATGAGGTTATTCCACTATCTAAGCATTTAGAATATCCAATCACCAAGAACAGCATAGAATATGAGGAATTTCTTCTTGGTATGCAAGCTTTAAGAGATGTTGGCACCCCATAACTTATTTTCATCGATGATTCTAGATGAATCATTCAACAAGTCATCAAAGACTGGGATATCAAAGAAGAGACTCTTCACCTGTATCTCAATGCAATTTGGGATTTGGTCACGAATTTAAAAAATTATATGTTTCGACATGTGTCTCAAGATGAGAATCAAATGGCGGATTCCTTGCCTGCTCTAGCCTCCATGTGAGAAGGCCCCCTATCCCAACCCATCATGCCCATCATCCTCTAGTTTGCTAAAGAGCCCTTCTATTACCACACAGTCTCGACCACTATTAGTAAGGATGAGAAGTGTTTATATTAGGATATAGTTCGATTGATCCGAGATGGTGAGTTCCCTCTAGGGTTAAGAGAATTCAAATGATTATCTTTACATCAATTGGTTACTCAGTTTAGGTGTAAGCAAATGACATTTTAGACCTGTGTGGTTAACGCAAGCACCAGCCCCATGACATGGGTCATGGGGGTTTTAACGAAGAAAGAAAGGAAAATAAAGTTTTGGAAAGACTCAAGGCCAAAATCTCTACCCTACATAACAAAGTCACCTCCAAGATTACCTCTTCCGGGAAATTTGGTATAGCCTAGATTCGTTAAGAATAAACCACACCATATTACAAAGATTCAGGTTCAGGTGAGTTACCCACTTCGTCGTTATTTGAGTTAATATTACATATAAGTCACCACCTTTAATATATTTCAATAATTTCTAGTCATTTTTTATTATGTTGGAGTTTAACATGACACACAAATTGATAAATAAAATAAATACAAGCCTTCTAACTTAAGAGGGGTAGGGTAAATAATAAACAAACCATGGGATAATATACAACTGGTTCTAAATACAAATGATCTATTATTACATTTTATTTACAATTGCGATACTCGAAGGAAAATAAATCCCTAACATACATCTAACCTAAAACTACTTGCATCCACAAAGGCTAGTACAAGTTATATCACAACATCATGGCATAGTAAGTTAACCAAATTGGATGCAATTAGTAGCATAAGTTATATTAGGATGAATCGAGTGTGTATGAGTTTACAATTGGGGAGTTCAAGTTCCACGCACGCTTTTATTAGAAAATAATTAATTTTAGACTCGATTTATTATCAAATTTTATTGTTTGGATTAAACATGGCATAAATGAGGCCGGTTATTGTGGAAAAATTGATTTCTCAATGTGTGGGGCCTAAAACAACAAAATGAACTAAAAACAAACTAAATTAGGTTAAAAATGCAAAACATGGGGGTCACGGTTGAAACTGGACCGGCACTCGCCTGACCGGTCGGGATTGACACCATAGGGGTCGATACTAGTCCGGTAAGCCAATACTAGTCTAGTATCGATCCTTGAGGTACCAAGCCAATGCCTGCTCAACGAGCTGAGCCCAGCCTACCATAGGGTCGTTACCGACCCAACAAATCGGTAACGCCCTATGGCGGGCAGGTAACGGTGACATGTACCGGTCTATCCTTCAAGATAGACTCGAAAATCTTAAAAATAGAAAATAAAAGTACAAAAATCATGCCAAGAGTCTCCAAGTGGTTAATGATAGGTGGGACCAAGATTCTCGTGCTCACATCAAGAATGTCGATGATGACCTCTTCAAGGGCACTTGCAATGGTTTACTACATTGGTGGTTTTTGGAGAAAGAAGTTGCCCTAGTAATGAATCAGATCCATGGAGGAGATTGCGACCCTCACATGAATGGTTAGGTCTTAGCAAAGAAGATTCAGTGGAAAGGATTCTAAGTTAACCTAACTATGATTTTCATACCTATTAAACAGTGATTGTAAGTCTAGACAAAGCATTTACTAATCTACTTAGTTCAAAATATTAGTTTCGAATATATTAGGTCGTTTTATCCATTTTTATGCCTATTTTTAATTTTAACCCTATGTTAATTTCTATATGCTCATACAATAAAATAAAGCAAGAAAATGAAGTAAACATTACATCTTAAGAAAGAAAATAAAAGATGGAAATATAAAGAGATTACAACTGCCTAGTTACAATGATCTAAAAGAAGAAATAAAATTGCATTGAAATAAAGGGGATTTGCATATGGTTTCGACTTTGAGATTAAAGTGAATCTCAAATCTTAACTTCAGAAGATCTTCACTAGTCACCTTGCAAAACTCAAATAAAACATCAAAATAGTCATTGATACATTAAGAATGATGAAAGAAAACAAAAAAATGAAAAAAAGAAAAAAAAATCGAACCATGCATCAATGTCACCATCGAGAAAGTGTAAATTTTACATATTATTAAAGGCTTGATCTAACAGCTTACGTCACATGATGACTAACATTTATCATGGTTTATCTATCACTTGGAAGGATAAATCAATATCGCATTATGGCAAAAATCTGATGAATATAATACCTTGTAGGTCATTGAGATGACAATAAAAGATGGAAATGGAGATATTCTTGATGTGATTCCTGATTACATCAACAATGTGGGGGCAATGATAAACGCATGACTTGGATAACTTCCATTGAAAACTACAAATGTGACTTAGGTAAAATTTCAGACCATAAGGCAAGGATAACTACTAAAAAACCCACAGGAGCAAGTCGAAGGACTCTAATTGTACTCCTTCGGCTCGCTTCAGCACCCTATCAAAATGTCATCCACTCACATATAGATTTTAACAATGGAGTACAGTTTCAAGAGGTAACAGAAGATGTGATTGAAATGTATAATATTGATCATTACTGATCTTTACCTTATAGAACTTAAGCTAATGGGGGAGTAGAATCAGCAACCAAGTCAATTAATAAGATCTTGTCTAAAATGGTGACTACTTATCGAGATTGGATAAACAAGCTTATGTTTTCACTTTTGGGATACAAAACTAGTGTGCATGCCAACAGACAAAACCCCCTTCTCCCTAGTATATGTTATGGAGGTAGTTCTCCTAATAGAAATCAAAGTTAGATTCTTAAGGGTAACTCTGGAAGCTAACTTGAAAAAAATCAAATTAGGAAAGATCTAGATTTGAACAATTGAACAAGATTGATTAACATCTTTTGAAAGCCTTAGATCACCTCCAGATGTACCATCACAGTATAGTCAGAGCTTACAATAACAAATTCAAGCACCAGAATCAGCCATTGAAAGTGGGAGACTTGGTTTTAAAGTTGTAACCCTCCAACATACATAATAAAGGGAATTTCAATCATGATTGGGAAGGCCCATTCGTTAGTAAGAAGATCCTTAGAGAAGGAGAAGTCAAAGTGATGGATATAGATGGTAACGAGTTCATGAATCTGATCAACCAAGACCAAGTTGAGTGCTATCACATTTAAGAAAAGAATCAAACGTTGAAAAGAAGTACAATAAAAATAAATTCATGTAGCAAGCCCATTAACTGTCCTCTTTCATGTAGTTGACAAAAAATTAGGGTATTCTGTTGCTGAATAGTCCATCAAAGTGAAAACCTGAAAAGGGAATTTTTGGAAAAATTATGATAATGAGAGAAAATAGTGAGATGTCAATAAAAAATTGAAAGGTTGTTTGGCAATAGGGTTAGGTCAATGGATATCTTGTATCAAAAACTTGTGTACCCTATTTAATTTTATTTGATGATAAGGTCATTATTGCTAAATAATTATAAGTATATTTACTTTAGATACTCATGTACCATGTTGAGAAAACAACGCAAGTAACATGGTATATTAATTAATCAATGGTAGTCTGAAGTAATATTACATAAATCACATTTCATGAATAAAAGATAATAAGTCTACATTGAATAAAACATCTAAGCACATAGATAGATAAATATATGATATATCTACCTTTTGTTGTATCAATGGGTGTTAACATTGTCAGTAGTCTTCTCCTCATCATCATCATTAGAACTACTATAGTCCATTGTAGCATACATCCACTATAGAGTATCCTAATCACGATTGTTTGGTTTTGTGAGCTCTCGGATCTCTTGGAATCACACTTTGTAAAAGTCATTGCTCTTGATAGTCTCTCGGTGAGCATGATCTAATGTAACAAAGGAAGTGTGATGAGACTACTTCTCAAGGATGTGATATGGTAATCTATGATCCCAGCTTGAGTAGGGTAATAATCTCTAGGCACTCGTTGAGTCTTCCCATACTACCGATAAAGTGTGCTAGAGAATAGGAAGTCATCCCCTGCTAGCTAAATAATTGGACATCACCAGCATAAACATGAGTAGTAAAGTTAGTAATCTTCCACTAGAGGCAAACCTATCGGATATGACTATCTATGTATCCTCTCATGACGTAATTCCAGTCATCCACTATCAGCTTTTGGTGATTAATTATGTTGATTCCACTCTCCCCATAATGTAAAACCTTGTACTTCTTAGGTGATGACTTCATCTCATGAATAAGGGCCAATTTCTCTAAGAGCCAAACCTGATGTTTTGTCTCAATACAAGCTACAAAAGAATTAAGAAAAGAAGGTGAGATTGTAAGTTTACCTCTAATAAGGTTAAGTGGTCTCAAATCAGGATAGGATAAGCTTTGGAAGGGTACCCTCATAGCAAATTCTTTTCTAGTCTGATGGTAACAGGTGAAGCTCCCTGAGACATGTTAGTAATGGCAGAGATGAGTCAAAAAGGGGCAATGTTGTCTACTCCGCACATGAACTCTAACATGAGTAGTAAAGGCACCATGTAATGTGATGTCTTAGAGTAGTTAGACACCAATCTAAGACTACAACAACTCGAAAACCTTTAATCTCCGGGGAATGAGATAATGTTGATCATTTGAATCCAAGTTCCATAACCCTCTAAGCGTGTCAACAACTCCAAATAGATAATTTGGCACCGTGATGGGGAATCGTCAAGGGCAAGGGTTTCCTTAGATGGTCTGGTACTCCTCAATCATGGGATAGGGCTCTTGAGTCGAAAAGCGAAAGATGCGATCTAAAGGATCCTAGAAAGTAAGTTTCACATAAATGAACATTGTGGTGATCGAGCGAAAGCGAGATAACAAAGCTCCCATAAACAAAATCCTCCAATTTCTTTTAATCTAGATTCATGAGTGTCCCCAAGAAAGATCTTGGTCTAGTGTTTTGGCTTTCTGTGACATAAAAACATCGCAAGAATCGAAGAAAATAAGTCAAAAGTGAAGAAAAAGGAAATATGCTCGGTGCCCCTATGATAAGGCCATCACTGGCCTTACTATTCTACGTTAGTGTACTTAGGGAAGGCGGTGTTGATCTATACTTATATATCAAGTTGCCCTAAGGATGTTGCCGACCATATAGCCCACACTAGCCTCATTTCGCTTCATTTTTCCATTTTCCATTGCTTTTTTTTTTTCAAAACCAAACCAATTATATACCATACACATATATCAACCCATCAAGCCATGCGGGCATCCAAAAAGTATCCAATGAATGGGACTATAACCCAATGAAAAAAGAGAAATGAGATAAGCATACAAGATTAAAATTGTCAAGAGCTAGCATCCTTGAGAAGAGCATGCTGACTTGGAGTTGCGCTCGACTGCACGGGGTTGAACATTAAGATCTAAAGGAGGGTTAGTGCGGGCAGATCCTGGGGCCACTGCTAGTGGGAAATCCTCCATCTTCGTTTCATCATTATAGTTTGAAGGGCTATCTAGGTCATCACTGTTACTCCCATCACTCTAGACATCTACTATCACCCAATCATGGGGATCGTCCCCCCACTTCTTATAAGGGAACACATGAAGAAGATGGGTCATGAATCTTGTAATCTCTACCAACTGAGGGCACCCATAGCCTGTGATTATCAATATATAACTCATAATCTGCTGGTAACGTCAAATGTGGCCAAACAACCCCTATAGGTACCCCTGGTGGTACACATCTCTTGAGCATCTTGCTAGTCCTCCATCTCCGAATACGTTCGCTAAAATACTACTCTTAGGTATAAGGGAACTACAAGATAGGTCGATAATCATCTACCCAACATCAGACTCTAATATCTCCACCTGGTTGGCCTAAATTATACTAATAAGGTTAACATCCAAGGACCTAAGGCAAAGCATGGGTAGTGATATATGAAAGAAAGTCATACCCAATCGTGGCGAAGATAGCGAAGATACTCTCTGTACCAAGATGGGTCATCCTCTTGATACTTCCAAGGAAACATCTAGTATGTAATGAAATGGGCCCCTACAGTCTCTTCCCCTAATACCTTTGAAGAGGGAATAACTCGATGCTCAAAAGCCCTCAACTACGAATAACAAATAAACAACGTCATTGAAAGGGGAATAAATGAGAAATGCAATCAATGTTAATAAAATATCTCACCATAATCCAAAGAGGGTCGACCTTTAGCTCCTTCATGGGGTGATGAGCACAACAGTCCAGTCCATTATAGATCTGACCCATGATGGGCTTACAACAATTCCACCTGGGAATGTCCTCCAAATCATCCAATGCTGGCAAGACGCTTTAAATGAGCGCAGTACCAAATTCAGAAAAAAGATAGTGGTTAAAAGCATTACTACAAAAGTGTGCACAACCTATGGGACCTATTCCATAGTAATATCCTCGAGCAGCGACCATCGGCACACCACATGACTATAGAATAGCATCCTAGCATCATTGGGACACACTCCTAACAAGCTCTCTATGCAATCTAGCATGGCTGGCTCAAGAGGTTATAAAGTCATGAAAAGATATTGGGGCATGCTCAATATATATGTTGGGGCATTATCGAAATTGCTTCCTCAAGAGTTTATAAAGTCATGAAAAGATCAAAATGCAAGGTCTTCTTCGTCCATCTCAGGCTTGTCATGGCAGGGATATCCAAAGGAGTGATACTCAACTCCCCAACTAGCAAATGGAATATGTGAGTGGCCTCACTCCATCTCTCTACGGGCACTCATAAGGCCTTATGACTCAAGACTTCCCCCAAAGGTAGGCAAAGCACTAACTAAGGGACCAACTCTTGTAACCCATATGGCATCAACTAGCGTCTGGTCATGTCCCTCGGCGTCATCTCGAATCTCAGCCCACCACTAGCCGTAGCAGTTAAAAGCACCAGTTGTCGTGTACTCTTGGAACTATAAACACATGGAACAAGCATATGCAGATAAATTTCATGTGCATATACACACACATACACATATATGTATGTGTGTGTATGTATGTAATTACCAAAGGCTGAGTAATGGCAAGCATGCTCATATATATTGGGGCATTATCGAAATTGGTTCCTAATTAATTAAAGAATTACATGCTAAATAATAGGTTAAGTAAAACATAATTCATAATCAAATATTAACTAAATAAGGCATATTCCATGAATAAGAAAATTAATTAACTACAGATATAAAATAAACAAACAAATAAATTAATTAATAAAAGAATGGAAAAAAGAAGGGGGAGCGGTAGGAATCGGAAGCAGCTTGATTTTAAAAAATAAGCCGCCGCCATCCTATATAAGATCGGCTAGACTGCTGCCGCCGTAGGCGGACCGGTGGCGGTCCAGCTCGTAATTCTGGCGCCGAGTCTATTATGCCGACGCTGGGATTTTTTGGCTTCCTTTCTCGGTTCAAATCACTTCCTAAATGTTACCCATCATATCCTAGTCTATTTTCACACATCATTAACTAGTTTTCATGCATTTTTATATCTATTTTGTCAAATTTTGAATTTTTAATCAATACAAATTCGTTTAAATATAAAAATTGAATAAGAAACTGAAGAATTTCAGGCTTATTTGTCGTTGAGAAGCATGCCCAGCAGGATCGGTGACTAAGGCTTTGTTTGGTTCATGGTATGGTATGGTTCTAACTTAAATTCACTTGTTTGTTTGTATGGTTATTTTCATGGTATTGTTCTTTCATGATTTTTTCATGGTTCTAAAAACCATGAAAATAGAATCACGAATTTGGTGGTTCTTCATGGTTCTCCTTTAAATCAAACTAAATTTTTAAAAAATCATACCATACCATACTATCTATCCAAACATGAAAAAAGAACCATACTGTACTGTACCATACCATACCGTACTGTACTTTAATGAACCATGGAAAACTATCATCCAAACATGGCCTAAAGCAACCCTGAAATTAGGTAAATAGTCAAAATATTACTCGATTTTTTTCACAAATACAGGAATGGGAAAATATAATTAAGGCAAATTATCTCTAATTGTAAAAAGTTTTAACTAATTAAATTTAATTATAATTTTGTCCAATCTTATAAATAACAACATTCTCTCGATATTAATTTAAATATCTTAACTTAAAACGATCATATATCTCAAACCGTTAATTTTTTCAAAATATTTCTTTAGATTATTTTGTTTTTTTCATTTTTATCTTTAAAACAAGATACAACTCGATATACTTTCGACAAAAAAATTGAAAATTAAAATTGGTAAAATTTATAATATACGAGTTTGCATTTTGATATAATGTTCATTATATACCAGCATTCTTCATATGTGATTTTTTTTCCAAGTGATATAATGTGTATCATACGAGTTTGGGATTTTGGTATAATGTTCATTATACTAAATATTTATATAAAGAAATATGGTATAATGAACATTATACCAAATTGTAAACTCGTATAATATGGATTATATCAATTTTTGTCGAAAGTATATCAAGTTGGATATTGTTTTAAAGATAAAAATGGAACGAACAAAATATTCTAAAAGAATTATTTCGAAAAAAATTAACGGTTTGAGAGATATGATCATTTTATGTTAAGAAATTCAAACTAATTAAGAAAGAGAAAGTTGTTGCCAGTAGGAGTGTAATTCACGTATAACTTTAAATAAGAAAATATAATAAGACAAAAGTATTAACATATAATGTTTATGATAAAATTACAATTAAATCTAATTAGCTGGCATTCCTTAAAATTCTCCAAAATTACTCCGTAGCTTGAAGCCCGTTACCCCTCAAAATGGACTAAATCCTTATCCCGACTCGCCCTCTTCGAGTTCATCGAGCCTAACCTCGTTTTTGTAACAACTCGGAAGCTTGTTAAATATTTTTTTGGAGCAAAAATGGTGGAAAGGAGGAATTTTTTAGAGAGAAAGGCTTAGTTATTTGAATTTTGAAAAAAGAAGAAATGACAAGAGAGAAGGGCCAAAAGCCTTATATAATCTAATTTCGGCGCTCTTCCTCAACGGCATGTCGACGCCTAGGTTATAGGCCGATGCTGGTTCCCTGAGGCCACCGTCGAGCTCCCCTAGGTCAGCGCCAGTGCTTTGCTTCATTCGTGACATCACTATCGGTGTCTTCATCCAATTTAAGCAATTCTCGACATTTTTCGTGAACAAATATCTTCTAATAAATTTCTCCCAAATGAACTAAAAATTCATTTAAGGGGCAATTTTCATCCCTTCGGAATTTTTTCCACTCATTATTCACATCCGAACTATACCCAAACCTTACCAAAATATTTTCAATCTCACATTGAATCAACATCTTTTAGGGGCAATATCAACCTTTTCAAAGGTGCTTCGCATGTTTTCGGATAAGGTTGAATTTCTCCCACTTGATTATATTTCTCATGTTTTAACTTCTTGATTGACATTTTGATTTCCAAAATGTCAATAAAGAGTTAGAACTCTTCACTTACATCATTAATTACACTATATTTTTCCTATATACAATTTTTCAAACAGTACCAACTACTTTCCAAGGTTACAACTAAGCTCTTTAACCCTAGAATTCAAACTCATCAAAGTTCTGAATGGTACACTTTCTCACCTAAAGGTCAACAGAGACAACCTACATTCCAAGGTTACAACTAAGTGCTTTAACCCTAGAAGCCAACCTGGTCAAAGTTCCGAACGGTGCACTTTCTCATCTCGAGGTCAACTACGACAAATCATGTTGGCCCGGGTATGATTTCTATCCATTTCTCTTTACGTGTGACCACTCTAACATGTGTCAATAGTGATCTCATGAGGGAAAGCCTGTGAGCATAGGGTTCTTGATCCCGCTCATGAAAAGATGATGAAAGCTTATTTTATACTTGCTCTCTAGACCATGCATATCCATAATGGGGCTAAGATTACGTTAAGAGAAGTTCTTCTGGCCTTTCTATCCTTTTTTCCGTGTTAGAAAAAACAAATGAAAAGTTAAAAATTTAAAAATATTTTAAAAAATCTTGTTTCCCCCATGTTGGGCTTAACAGGAGTTTGCCGAGCTCGGCGGTGGCCTGATAGCA
The DNA here is from genome assembly GCA_949673415.1 of Euphorbia schlechtendalii. NCBI lineage: Eukaryota > Viridiplantae > Streptophyta > Magnoliopsida > Malpighiales > Euphorbiaceae > Euphorbia > Euphorbia schlechtendalii. The sequence goes on from CATIWQ010596915.1 coordinate 24,915, forward strand.
AGCCACCCCCTAGGTAAATTGATCGCAAGGTTTTGACTATACTAATTCTGATAGGCTTATTTTGGTAATGGTGCTAAAAACCTTGTCCCCACCATTCTATTGATAAAATATAAAAGTTCAAAATGCGAATAGGTGTTGTCAATACCGCTTATCAAATAGAAAAATGGTAACCATTGCAAGTATACAGTTTCGATGTAGTTTTAAAAGTTATTGATCCCACAGGGAAGTAATTCGATTCTAAAGACCAACTAGAGTTACGGAGTAAACGAAATCAAATAATTTGATTGGAGGTTTTGGATTATAGAAGGATAAATAGATAGATGTATGAACAGACTAGAGAAAATGTAAAATATATAGATGTTTTCTAAGAACAAGTTTAGTAGAGAAAAACATGCAAAATCATCAAGAATATTTCGTACACTAGATAACTTCAACAAATACGGTTCTAGACGCCCTAATATTCAATAATTCACAGCGGAGTAACTCATGAGATGAATTTTCTAAATCTAGGGCAAACGAATGCTTATAAGAACTTGGATAACTATAATACTATGCTTAGTATGGGTCGCTCTCACATAGCCATATTTAGCAAGTTACCATTCCAAAAATGTTGGCTCACTAAATAGCGTTATAATCACAGATCCAATGATTATACACAATCTTGTTAACCCCGAAATCACTCTTAAAGTTAACTCAAAAGCATATAACTTCATTAATATAAATGACGCAAGATGAAATACTTGTTATGACACATAGACATATCATAAACTTTGAAATAGAAAGTATGAGTAGAAAACAAAGTAAAGTTGTAAGGTATGAAAGTGAAAGCTAAAGTTGATCAAACCGTATCCACTCTTTAATGGGACTCGTCAATTCCCGCAATTCCTGCGTCCACTTTGAATTCGGTCTCAACTTGTACAGGACCTCCTCTAGGATGCTATTCTTTGTGAATATCGAATAAAAGAATATTGAAGAATAAAAACTTTTATTGATAAGTGCTTTGCAATTACACTCATACAACAAATGCTTGAATTTGTGTAGAAATATAGTGATAGATATAAGAATCGAATCACTTATACATTTTTCTCACTAAGACTTTGAACGTAGCGAAATCTATACTATTTTCACTCTCTAATGTGTATCACGCATACTACTATTCATTGCCCATACTCTATCCTCCAAAAATGGTGTCATTTGAAACCAATTTATAGAGTGCGAAGGGTCGTGTCTATCCAAATGAAGAGTCGTGTCCATTTGGTGAAGGGTTGCATCACTTCAATATGATTGGATGCAAAGATTCATCCTCTTCCACAATGGAAAGGAACCTTTTTATAATTGGTTGACTTCCAAAAGGTGTCTTTTCGGTTGGTAGTTGATGGAAGTTGATCGTTATTATCTAGCGGTTGGTAGTTGAAAAGAGATAACCAATAACCGTCACAAGTCGCGATCACGAATCATGTGCCATGATCGTGAATAATGATTTGTAACTTTCTATTTATGAAAAGTAACAAGTCACGACCGCAAATGGGTGTCACGATCGTGACATGTCTTTTTCCTCATGTTTATTCTTCGCAACTTTACCAATCTTTGACAACTCCGATCCTAAGCCAAATCCTTGTGTTCCACGCATCTTTTTGCACATTTTTTTTGCTCTTTTTACATAGAATTCCACTTTTGATTAGTTTACTCCCAAGATTCACCTAGTTTCTGCATTTGCATAAAAAACAACTACATACCATGTGAAATCTTTTACATGAAGTATAAAATAAAACAAAACCATATCGTTTTATGATTGAAAGTGTCATGATAATAAGTGTAATCATACACTTATCTTATCTCAAAGAGTTCAAATTGCTTATAAAAGTTGAAGGAGTTAAAGAGAGAGGTTACTCGCATCTTTGAATTCTAATTGATTTCTAGAGCTAAAGAACCCTAACCCATTTTCTTCTTAAAAACCCTTTTCTCTCTCAAATGTAGATAACAAAAACCACCATTAGGCTTCAATCCACCTCCAAAAGAAGAGTTATTATGAATGTTGAAGGAAAAAAAGAGAAAATCACCTTCCCAGAAGGAACTTTGTTCACCAAGGTGGATTGGGCATCCAGCCTAGACTTTGGCCCGGTGTATGGTGTTAACTATTAGAGCCTTCTCAGAAATCGCATCATGCACAGAAATCATCAAGCAACAAAACCTGAGCTAATTTCAACAATTAGAGGGACCAGCCATCGCAGGTCTTATTAGGGCTTTCTACTCCAACCTCTACACCATCCAGAGCTTCAACAATGTCCTTTTGGTAGAAATTGATGGAAATTCCTATCTTATCTGCTCAAGGCTAATCAAGAGCATCCTCAACATACCTCATAAAGGCACTTAATATAGAAAGATAATTGATGAGAACACCGTTATCATCCCAGAAGATTGCGAACTCCTAGCCAACCATGTTTCACGGGAGATTGTAGCTTCTGGGATGAGCTAGATAGCTAGAGCTTGCCATGAGATGGTGGTCAAGCTACTGTTACCCAAGATTGGCTTTGTGACTAGCTACACCTACTTCTAGAGGTGTGTGGTCTACCATATGGTAGAGGGTAAGAGGTTTAAGTGGGAAGTGGTGATTCTTCATCATCCGACTAAGTTGACTACTATCTATCATTATGGTTGCCTCATAACCGCCTTGATGAAGGTAGTGAAAGTAGATGTTCTTGCATATCTTGGAGGGCTTGGTGATATAGTGCTGGCGATGAAGAAAACCTTGGATCTATCCTACTTCAGCAAGCTGTATCACGACCAAGTGCATACTAGGTACAATAAAGCACAAGAAGAGTGAAAGCTTAAGTGTGTACCATCAGTATTACCGATGGATGTGCCTAGGGAGGAGGAAGATGGCTTCGAACTGGACTTTGAGGGAGGCAGTGAGGACATTAGCGATGATGTTCCTCTATTAGCTAAATTGGAGTAGATCAGCGCTACTCCATTCTCTCTAAAGGACAAGATAGCTTCTTCTAAGGGTAGGAAGAAGATGCTGGTTAATCAAGACAGTAATTGAATATGCAAACGTAGCAAGGTGGAATTTCAAAATTTAAAATTAACCTAAGGATCTCCTATGCATGCCATGATTGATATAATCTAGGTTAAAACATTCCATAGATACTTTTAGGTTTATAAAGCTTATAAAAGACACCTAGCATCTAAGTTTAGAGCATTACCAGTTAATGCGTGCTTTCTCTCTTTTGGTGATAGTGTTCCCTTAGAGAAATTCGATAGAACTTTGTTAGCATGAGCTTCCAAACTAGGAGAGCCTCTACGATTGATCCACACAGATCTTCATCGACCAAAACCTCATTGAGGAAGAACCCATTAGTAAACAGCATCTACTAGACAGCTCGAAGACCAACCCGAAAATAAACCAAGAAGGCTCACTTTAGAAAGAGCCTTCAAAAGAATTTTTCATTTGTTTGAGAAACTCATGCAGGATCTTGCATAACATATGAAAAGAGAGATGTCGAAACTCAGAGAGGAAAGCTAAGATGAAGTATGGAATAAAGAAGAGTTGGAGGGTAATATATAGGAAAAAGGGGGAGTGTTAGACTCCCCCTCTAACACTAGGTGGGATGGGAATATCCCCATCCCACTTTAGCAGGTTAGCCGCGAGGGTTATAATGACCCACGAGCTAACCTACGCGCCTCTTGCAAGGCAAACCCTTGTGGGCTTGCCTTGCTATCACAAGCCCATGCTTACAGCCAGTGCTAGCGGGCTTGCGGCCCGCTAGCGCGCATAGACTTACCCCTCACACTAGTGACCGTCAAGCTTTTTAGCTCGCAGGGTAGCCACGTAGCCCCACTTCGAATAACCCGTGTTTGTTTGGGGCCCACTTGTAAGGAGAAAATTTCCCTTACTCCGCTCTATGTAATTTTTCCTTATTTTCTCTTTATTCTCTTTAATTAATAATTCAGTCCAACCAATTAATAATTCTTCTAACGAATTCGACAATTGGTATTTTCGGCATATACCTAGTCTATAGGTTCTTTACTTAGTCAGATAAAGACCCAAAGTGTGTGAAGTCATAAGATCCCAAAGTATAGAGTCGCTGGAGGCTAACCCAAATTTGATTACCCATCCGGGAACCTTTAAGCTCAATGTTCCTAATCGATATGGAACCTGATATCTCTAGATGATCAAATGGGCTTTCTAGCAAAAGTGTATGATCCCCCGATACTTGGAACATCACGTGCTTGTAACTTGATACGATTCTTCAGTAGTAACCAATAAAATACACTCCTTCCATCAGGTTAAGTAACATCTAGTTTATTGAGCTTGGATTAAGTGTTAGCTCATGTAATAGCCGTAACTATCCTGGAATTAGACTTGTTCATGAAAAAAACCACTTGGCCATTATGTATTAAGCCTGACTAGAAAGCCGTTTGATAAATCTTATACTTTGATAAGAGTTTTATGAGTGTGTCACATCAAAAAGGGGCCCTAAGGTACATCTTCCATTATATCACTATATCAGGAGTGATGGATCCCATCTTGACTACTTGGCTTACCAACATGTGATCATCACTATACCCTTAACCACTCGTGTCATCTTGATTGCCAATGTATGATTAAGTATAACCAAAGTATAGCAACGCATATATAAGGTAATTAGTATCTCAGGTGTAAGGATACTTATACTGCTACTGCAATAAGACATGATACCAACACATGGATATAGTTATTTTTGAGTGTCTATCTTATAGCGGTCTCCAATGTCTTACTCGAATACATTCATGTGTTAACTCAAGGTACCACCTTCAGCTCGTGAGATCGGCTGGTTGGATCTAATCCAAGGAGTAAGCCTACACATGCTAGTTTGTCCATTCCATTGATGTCCAGTCTCAATGAAACTATGACTAGGGATATTTAAACTATTCATAGTAACACGTATGTGTAGTTCTCACACTACATAGCTCCCACTATGTCCATGCACTTTTACGCTATGAAGTAGTCATGGACTTTGTCTCATCAATGCGCATATACGTATTTAATACTTATACATATAGGATACCAAGGAGATACATAAATAAATAGAAAGCACTTATAAGCAACAAAGATGCCTTAATTATTATTAATAATAATCCGAAACCGTTTGTACATTATAAGTAATAAAGATATATTACCCTAATTGCCTCCAGGGCATACATCATGTCTAACAATCTCCCACTTGTACTAGACCCAATTGCCCATGTGACTCATGCCATACTCATTGACATGTTGTTCATGTTTAACTTGAGTCAATGGCTTAGTTTGCCCATCTGCTAGATCATGTCGTCAGGATTTATTCTAAATTTATATCTTTCTTGGCTACTATCTCCTGATTGATATGGTATTTTCTAAGTACATGTTCATTTTTATGACGAGACCATGGTTCCTTTGCTTGAGCAATAGCCCCATTTTTATCACAATAGACTGCTATTGGATTTACAATGTTGGACACAACACCGAGATCACAAATAAATCCCTTAAGCCAGACGGCTTGGTTATTCGCTTTTGAAGTAGCTATGTCCTCAGATTCTATGATTGAATCGACAGTCTTATCCTGTTTGAAACTTTTCCAAACAAGTGCCCCTCCATTTAACATAAACACATACCCTGGCTGGGACTTATAATCATCCTTATCAAACTGAAAAACTCACGTCGATATCCCTTCAAAGTGAGATCACCGTCTCCGTATATTAAAAACATATCTTTGGCCCTACGTAAGTACTTAAGGATAGCTTTAATGGCCATCCAATGCTTCTCACCTGGGTTATATTGAAATCTACTCATGACGCTCAACGCATGTGAGATGTCAGACCAAGTGCATACCATAGCATACATGATGGAACCTATCGCTGAGGTATAGAGTATTTCATTCATACGCAGTCTCTCCTCTTGTGTTCTTGGAAACTCAGATTTAAAAAGGTTAATCCCGTGAGACATTAAGAGATAACCCTTTCTTGACTGCTCAAGGTTAAATCTAGCGAAAACCATATCTATGTATGTACTTTGAGAAAGACTTAGTGGCCTTCTAGATCTATCTCGGTAGGTTTTATACCAAGTATAAAAGCTGCTTCTCCAAGATCTTTCATGAAGAACTTCTTTGACAACCATGACTTAAATGTCTAAAGAAAAGGAATATCATTTCCTATAAATAATATGTCATCGACATATAATACAAGGAAAAATGATCGTACTCCCACTAGCCTTCTTATATACATAGGTGTAAGCACGGGATTTTCTACCAGCTCGCACGTTCAATGATGTTCTCTTTTCGGGATTTAATCCTAGAATCACACAATTTTCGATTATCCAGAGATCTTCAAATGGGAGTATTCCTCATCTCTAATTTTGTTTTCACGGACTAAAATTATTAAGGAATTAGACAAAATTAGAATTTAGTAAAATTAATTAAAGAAGAAAGAAAGAAGAAGATTCTAATCTTAGAGAAAATATATTTTAAAATTAATTAAAATAAAAAAAATAAACAAAAAAATCGGGTCCGGCCTGGCTAGGGATCTGAAGAGGCAACTTCGACAGAGGTCTGGCGAGGCTGCCTCGCCAGAATTCCGGCTAAGGTCCCCCTCCCCGGAAATTAATTTGTTTCCTTTTGAATTTTTCAAGATTTTCACCTATAAATATTGGGGGAATTTTCGGGGAACTGGACCAAACTTTTTCAGCAAAATAAGACAAACTAAACACTATTTACCACAATATTTTCGAATTAAAAACATTTTTTGATTCTACCATTTTTCAAACACCAAAAACTTAAAAAACGATGACGATTACTCCTAAAGGTTAGTAGATTCGCTCTGTAAGGGTAAGCCTCTGAGTTCCTAGAGTTTCTTATTTCGTGCTCCCTGTATTTTTCTTCATTTCATTTTATATGTGAACTAGGGATTATTCTACCCATTTTTATTATGTAAATATTGTTGTAATAATTTTTCTTCATCTTTTATTTCTTTTATTTAATGGAGATATCTGTTAGAATACCCCCACAAAGGGAATAAAAAAATATTCCTGGATAACAACCTTCACATCTTTGCCATGCGAGCATTTTCACTAATTAAAATGAGCAACCAACGAGTTAATAAAAATGAACCTTTTTATTTCCAAATAAGAACTTATAATCATCATTTTTTAATTAAGCCACATGGGCCTCGCCAAAATCAAATAGAACATATGTGTAAATGGTGTGTTATACCCTGTGCTAACCATTTTGTATGCAGGTAGATTAGGATTAGATGTATATTTAGGATTTTATTTTTCCTTCAGGTATCACAATTTCAATTATATTTTTTTGGGAAATGTAATTAATAGATTAGGCGGGCAGTTGCATCCCATGAGGTTTTGTAATTTTAATCTTTACTTTTCCGCATTTATTTACTGCTTTATGTATTGGATTTATCGCTTCCTAAATATATGTGAATCATGCATTATAACTCGAAAATGACATAAGTACGAATATGCACAATTAAGAAATACGATTTTCTATTGATATAATATAATATGATCCAATAAGAAATAAACAACTTATCCCGAACCTGAATCTCTGTGTCTTAGTGGGAAGTCCCTCAGACTTTAAGCCTCACAAGACTTTAATTCCTGGAAGAGCTAATCCAGGTGGCGAATCTACACTAAGAGAAGGTGGTTCAGGTTTGACCAATTTAAAATTTTTTCGCTTTCTCTTTCAAACCTTTTCGGGTCCCCGACCTGGAACATTTTATTTTCACTCTAACACCCCGGAGGAGCGCTCCTCTCATTCTTAGCGCACTCTTGGCCCATCGCTCTGTGTCATCCGCTCATAGTGGTAACTCTGCTGGAAAACTCTCTCGATGGTTACTGCTATTATCAGAATTTGACATTGAATATGTAACTAAAAAAGTAATCAAGGGACAAGCAATAGCCGAATTTCTGGAAAATCAACCTCTAGAATCCTATTACGTCGAGGATCTCAAATTCCCAGATGAAAAATTGGGACTGGTAGAAGAGGCCAGAACAGAATGGAAAAAATTCTTCGATGGGGCGATGAACAAAAGTGGAGCTGGCCTGGGTGCTATCTTGATAACCCCACAAAATGAAGCTATACCACTTTTAAAATGCTTGGAGTTCCTAGTAACAAACAATGGTACCGAATACGAGGCTTGTCTATTTGGATTAAAAGCACTTCGAAAGGTGCGGGCAAAAGAAGTATCAATTGTTGGGGACTCAGATCTGGTCATCAGACAAGGTATTCGTGATTGGGAAATCAGGGAAGATTCACTTCGTCCATAAGTGGAAGCAGTATGGAAGGCCTCCCAAAAGTTCACACAATGTGTTTTCAAGCACGTACCAAGGGATGAAAATGAAATGGCCGATGCACTCACTACACTAGCATCAATGTGAAGGTCCCTAGACTCAACCAATAAAGCTAGTTATCCTTCAGACAGCCAAAGAACCTTTCTACTATTGCCTAGTGGAAACTGAGGATGAGCAAGCCGCTAGTAATTGGTTCTTCGATATCATCAAATTTTTGCTAATCAAGGAATACCAAGAGGGAGCAACGGACTCAGAATGAACTTCATTACGACGGTTGGCAGTACAATTCAGAATTGTAGACGAAGATCTATTTAAGCGCACACCAAAGGGGTTGTTATTAAGATATCTCACTAAAAAGGAGGCACTATTGGTCATTCACAGGTCACATGCGGGAGATTGTGGGCCCCACATGAATGGTTTGACACTTACAAAGAAAATTTAGTTCCAAGGCTATTTTTGGATGACAATTGTCTTAGATTGCATGGTTGAAGTAAGAAAATGTCACGAATGCCAGATTTATGGGGATATCAGCCACTTACCCCCATCCGAGCTCCATAGCCTATCTACTCCTTGGCCATTCTCAGCGTGGGGCATCGACATCATCGATGAAATTTAGCCTAGTTCAACAAATGGACATAGATTTATTATAGTAGAAGTAAACTACTTTTTGAAATGGGTAGAGGCTGAATCTTTCACCAATATCACTGCTAAGAAGATGGCCAAGTTCATAGAAAAGCACATTTTTTCCCAATATGGTATCCTGCATCACATCGTATCAGATAATGGGGTACAGTTCCAATGAACTATGTCAGATCTGATAGAGAAATATGGGATCAAACACCATACAGACCATAAGCTAATGGGGTAATAGAAGCGGCCAATAAATCGATCAAGAAAATTTTGAGCAAAATGGTTGTCACCTACAAAGATTGGGCTGATAAACTGCCATTTGCAGTATGGGGTATAGAACCAGCATCAAAACTCCTACTGATTAGACTTCATTCTCGTTAGTATACGGGATGGAAGTAGACCTACCAGTTGAAATGGAAGTAAGATCTCTGCGGGTAGCCTTGGAAGCAAGATTAAAGGAATCAAATTGGGCAAGAGCTAGATTTGAACAATTAAACATGATAGATGAACAATGTCTAAAAGAATTGGACCACTTGCAAATGTATCAACAACGCATGGCTAGGGCATACAATAACCGGGTCGAATTCAGAAGCCAACCTTTGAAAGTAGAAGACCTAGTTTTAAAGTAAATGAGACCATCAAATGTGGATGTTCGGGGAAAGTTTCACCCAAACTGGGAAGGTACTTACATCGTGAAGAAGAACTTAAGCAAAGGAGTTGCTAAGATCATGGACATGGATGGAAATGAATTCATCAACTCGATTAACCAAGACAAGCTCAAGCGCTACCACGTTTAGGGCCAAAAAGAAATAAATTAGAAAAAGCAGTACACAAAAAAAGGAAAAATGTCAAAAGTCAGTCTGTCAGCTGGCACTTAGCTAGCTGGGCAACAATTAGGACTTTTCTTTGTAAAAAATAATAATAAAAGTTCGCTGAGTTGAAAATTCATAAATGGCGACTTAGGCAAAAATTAAGGCACTGTGAGGAATAGAGGGATCGCGAGTTAGGAAACCTGTTATAGGCTAGCTGGTGGCAGGATTCAAATCATTGGAAAATTTGTACCCTGTTTAAAATTATTTATGAAATGTTATTATTGTTGTAAGATTTATGTTTATGTTACATGGATGTGTGCATGCAGAATATCACAAGTAAACATAACAAATTTCAATAAAGTCTCATAATGTTAAAACAAATCAAATAGTCAAACACACAAGTTTAGAAAATGAATGGCAAACAAATATAAATCTAAGGGTGCCAATCATTCCAAAGAGCACGCTTCCTCGAAGTATGAGGAAGAGGATCTAAGCCATCCTCGTCTCGCTCCCAATCGAGTGACACCTTGAAATGTTGATCGGCAACAAGAAGACTCCTAATCTCGCCCAACAATCCACAATGAAACTCATCAGTATCAGTAGTCTTCGGGGCACCGTAATCCAAACCAACAACGGTAGCCCATACCCAAAGTTTCTATATAGCATCTAGTGTGTTGGGACCAAAGTCATGGAAAAGGGTTGAACATAGAAGCCTAGGGACTCGCTACTAACGCCCGTACTACCTATATAGGTGAGAAGGGGAATAGAAGGTGATGCCGAATAAGCTCATCAGAAACACGCCTCAGTTATGCACGTTGGTGGCCACAAATGGAATCTCTTACCAAGGACTTAGCCAGCAGATCTCAAAAGCTCAATAAGGACGTAGAATCTCAATCCAAGCCTCTTCACTCAATGAACGGTGGTCCTTCTTGACAAAACCCCTAGGATCATAGTGCGAAGGGAGATGTCGAGCCTTGCCCAAGCGAGGATCAGCAGTCAAATGAAGCTTCTCCAAGAACCACACCTGCAAGTGTTTCATTCCAATAAGAGGATGAAATTCATAAAAAGAAGGGTTGAAAGATTCACCTCAAACAGAGCAAAGTGGTCACCCACTAAGTTCAGGTTCACTGTAGCAACATCCATACGAACCAAATTCTCTGCCAACGCTAAGCGGCAGGAGAAAGACCCATGGAGAGTGGGTCAATGATAGACAACAAGAAAAATGGGGCAACTGCTACAACTCCACAAACAAACTCTTGTGAGTGGACAACACGGAGCGATTAGCCGAAAGCACATGGAATGATAGATGCGGTCCACTAGGGTGTTTGAAAAAGGTACCGGGTTGGGGACCCAAAAAGTTTGGTAGAGAAGGAAAAAACATTTAGATCGGTCAAACCCAAATCCTCCATCTCTTAATGTGGAGTCGCCACCTGGATTAGTTCTTTCCAGGAATTAGAGTCCTGTGAGGCTTAAAGTCCATGAGACGGCCCACTAAGATATAGAGATTCGGGTCTGGGATAAGTTGTTTATTTCTTATATGATCACACTATATTACATCTATAGAAAACCGTATTTCTTAATTGCGCATATTTGCACTTAAGTCATTTTGAAGTTATTGTGCATGATTTAACACGTATATGGAAAATAATAAAACTATACATAAAGCGATAAATAAATGCGAGAAAGTAAAGATTAAAGATTACATAACCTTGAGGGATGCAATCGCCAGCCTAATCTATTAATTACATTTCCCAAAAAAATAATTAAAATGCGATACTCGAAGGAAAATAAAATCCTAGGCATACATCTAACCTGCATCCACAAAGGTTAGCATGAGATATGGCACAATATTTCCACATATGTTCGATTTGATTTCGACGAGGCCCGTGTGGCCTAATTAAAACATCAACGATTGAAAATTCTTATTTTAAATAAAAATGGTTCATTTTTATTTACACATATGTTGGTCAATTTTTATTAGTGAATATAACCGCATGGAAAAATGTGAGGCCTGTTATCCGGGAATAATTTGTATTCCCTTCGTGGGGGTATTCTAATATGAATTAAAAAGAAATAAAAGATGAAGAAGAAAATTACAACATTTATAATAATGATAAATAAAATAATTCCTAGGTCCACATATAAAATAGAAACAAGAAGCAGACTATGAGTACGGAATTCGCAGTTCTAAGAACTCAAAGGCTTACCCTTTCGGCCTGAATCCACTTCGGTGTATCCGTATTATCCCCGGGAGCGTTCCTCATTCATTTTGATTTAAGTTGTGGTTTGAATGGAAAATAATTATTTATTTATCCAAAAGATAATCAGACTCGGGTTCTAAATTTATTTTAGACTCGAGAATATCTGAGGATTCTTTAAAAAAAGAAATAATTGAAGAAATAGATGAAAGAGAGTTGATTTGAAAATCAAAAGTTTTGGAATCCAAACGTGTTTTGGATCCAAATTATTTCAGAAAATTTGAAAGAAATGTAGAAAAAGTCGGAATTATTTCTCTAGAAAAATATTTTTTTTTTTGTAAAAATTTCTCCATCGTTGTCGAGAGAAAACTATATTTTTTGTTAATTTTTTTCCCAGTCCTGAATACTGAAAATTCCACGAATATTTATAGGTGAAAACACCCAAAAAATCCAAAAGGAAACATTTTCCGACGAGGAGCCTCGCTAGAAAATTCTAGCGAGGTTCGCCAGACTCCGATGAGCCTCATCAGAAAGTTCGCCAGATTCTGGCCAGCCTTGCCACGATTCCTGATATTTTTATTTTTATTATTTTTTAAAAATTTTTAATTTTATAAAAAAAATAAATTAATTATTACCAAAATCTATTTTTTTAAGTCTTAAAAAAATAATTTAAGTCCTTAAAATAAATTGGCGACAAGGAACATGCCCATTCGGAGATTTTCGGATAATCGAAAATCGTGTGATTCGAGGATAAAAATCCTGAAAAGTCATCATCATTGAATGCGCAAGATGGTACAAATTCTCATGCTCATAGCTGCCCCCCGTGTGATCATCGCTGGTTGTATAACTAGTATGATCACACGAAATGGAGTGGAGAGATTGAGAATATACCTGACCGGTGTAGTTGGTGGTATCTTTGTCTCCTATTGGGGATGACGTGGGCCTTCCTTTCTAGTGCCTTATCCTTACGGGATTGTTCATTTCTTTCTTCGAAATCCCTTGGTGCTTGATTCCCCTTGCGGGCGAGTCGACCGTTTCTTTCTGCAACGTCCCTGCTATAGTTGGCAGTCATTTCCTTTTTCAGTTGCGGTTATGGTGTACCCCTTGGAATGATTGGAGATAGGTGATCGAATCTATTTCAAAGGCGACCTTGAATTTCCTTAGTAGGATGTTGACTTGTTTCCTGTGACAAGTCAAAGAAAAAGATAATGTTAATACATTTTATGATGAATGTTTTAATTATTTAATTGAGTTTATGCACAGCAAAAATTTTTACTCCTTTAATTAAAAAATTAAAACATGATGAATAAATGAGTTTAATGAAAATTTGGGGATGTCCCAAAGACTGCTCCTTTGTTTTAGGAGGTTTTTGTGTTTGCAATGTTGACTTTAGGCTTGAGTGGGCCATCATCTTTCTTGGTGTTTGCAGGTTCCTCAAGTGGAGGTGAAGTTTACTAGGACAGTGTTGCCCTAGTTTGGCATTGTTTTTACCTGTAAATGACTGCGAATGTAATGTATGCATGATTTTATGCATGGACAATAAATATCACATGATATATGTTTATTTGTTGTAGGTGTTGTTCATTGAAGAACCTTCTCTTGTGCTGGTGCATGGTTACCCCTAGGATTTGTCTTGTTAGGGATTCCATGGATGACTTCCTCAGAGTGAAGACCATGGGTTCGCTGAATCAAATTAAAGTTCAGAACTTGGATCTGGTCTGAGGAGAGTTTGGATGAGTCGTTGATCCCGCATTGTGTCGGCGATGATCGCTTGGAAGTCGTTTACCTATAGTGTTGGAGGTATATAATGTCACATACCATTCCGAGGAGGAGATGATGAATTTGATATTTCTTTGGTTCTAATTTCTGCATAGATCTCCCTTGCAGGTTTTCAATCTATCGAACATTATCTTAATTTTTGCCTAGATCGCCCTTTCAGGTTTTCAATCCAGCAGACTTATTTTTCTTTCTTTTATTTTTACTTTTTCATTTTTTTTATGTTTACTTGCGATATTCTACCATTGGCATGCAAGCAATCAAAATAAGCATATGCATAAAGATTCAGGAAAAATGATAATTCATTGATGAACTTAACAGGGATATAAAAGTTTCAAATGATTTGACTCCTGCCATTCATTAGCCCTTTCAGGTTTTCTAACCAATGTGGTTCTCTCGAGGTCCTAAGTTTTTCCTAAGCCACCCTTTTCAGATTTTCAACTCAGCGAACTATTCTTTTTCTATTTTGAAAAGAAACCCTAATTTTTGTTCAACTAACTGAGTGTTAATTGACAGGCTAATTACAAATTTATTTTTTTTGTTCGTACTGCTTTTTATCAAATTATTTCTATCACATATGCGTGATAGTAATTGTGTAAGACTTGGTTGATTTGGCTGATAGATAGATTGTCGTCCATGTCCATGACTTCAGTTGTTGTTTCGTTTAGCGTTTCTGATCAATTGGTTGGTGGTCATGCCGCTTTGCTAGCTTGAAGTGTATGTGATGATGGGTCTTGTTTATCAGCGTTTCCTTTGAGCTCAATTGTTCTCCAATGATGGGTGGTATGTCAGATCAGATTTGATAACTTGATTCATCGATGGTGAATGGTTTTCATTCAATGATGTTTCCTCCTCAATGTAATGATCGGCCTATAAGTATTGGTGAGCCATGTGTTGGAGTTGTTGATGGGTTCAACGATCTGACTCCTTTATGTTCTTTGACGTTGTATCAGTTGTTTGACCTCAACTTGCTTTGTTGACATTTTGGCCTTATTCTAGCTTTGATCATTTTGATCTTTGTTTGACTGATTTAGTAATCGGTGGACTTTTCATGCTTGGTGATCCATCTGTCAATCTTTCATCTTTGTAAAATGAAGTAAATGCTATCACGCGTTGTCTAAGTACATGTGTTTGTCTCTCACTTTCTCTCAAGAGTCAAATCATTTGAATTTATTGTAATTGTGGGGAATCCATTTATACCCATATTAATTTCATGACATGATGTGTCATATGAGCTAAAAACATTATGTATATGCTTATTAGAATGTGTGATGTCATTGATAGGATATCAAGCAAATAAACAAAGTTCAATTTATTAAAAAATTCAAAGGCCTCATGGGTAAAGTAGCTAAATACTAATTTATTACATCACATCTTTCGGTGTTAATGCCCCCCCAGACATATCCATGGATTCAAAATGCTCCATCCCATCTACCTTCTCAAACATTTCTTGATAGCTCGAGAAGATGTCTGATCCAAACTTATTCCTGTATGATGGCAGTGCACCTTCCAGAAGCTTGGTTATCATCTCCGTTAGACTTAAGCGAGCCCGAAGCCTGACCTGTGTGGCCATCCAATGAGCATAATAAGATTTGAAGCTCTCACCCTTTTCTTGCCTTATAGCCTCCAGATGTTGCATTGTGGTTTCCATTTTGGAGTTGAAGCCATAATGCCCCATCATAGCCTGAGCAAGGCTATTCCAAGTGGCTATGTCCAGCAGAAGGTGGTTGTACCATTCATTGATTGGATGGCCCAAGGTGATGACAAAGAGCTTAGCCATCATCCATTCACTGACCCTTAATTCCCTCATCACTATCTAATAATGAGTCAAGTGAGTGCGCGGGTCACCAGAGCCCACATACTTTTCAAACTGCGGCATTGCGAAGTTTGGGGGTAAGTTGTCTTAATCCTTGATTGTCGTTTGTGCCGAGTATGGGTTCATGAGATGGCCACCATGAGTGGCCAAGAATTGTTGCCATAATTTTACCATTCCTGGTCATTGGAGGATGGTGTTCCTTGCGCTTGGATAAGAGCTATATTGCCCCTGGGAAAGACTGGGCAGTTGAGGTGCCTAGAATTGTGAGGCAACTTAACGTACTCCAACTGGAAATGGGTTGTTGGGTCATTCCTTGATAGAAAGGCCATGGTGTGAATGCCGGCTACCCAAGTTGTCCCAGGAAGGATTGATTCTGGTTCAGCTGACTTTGTTCTACCATGAACTGATAAACGGTAGTAGGAGCTGGGTGCACTGTATGAGAGGTGGAACGTCTCCCTATTTCAGGCCAGCTAATTGGGTCGCCATTGTTAGGGGTGACCTCTAGGCTGGACACCACATTCTGAGCTCTCCCGATGTGTTGACAAATGAGCGTAGCTAGCTATTCGTTGTTTGCAAAGGCGTTCAAGGCAGCTGCAATCTCGGTGATCACTGACGATTAATGTGTCTGCTACGAGTTTTATCCTGTAAGGATAAGGTGATCTTCCCCCGCACCTTCTTCTTGTGGATTGGCCATAATCGACGTACATTGAACTGAATCTGAATCGGAACCCAAGTCCTCACTTGAGTCAGTGTACGGAACCCCCTCCAGATTGGCCACGATTGGAGAAATACGGACCAGGCGGAGAGCAGGCCTTTTCCAAGCCCCTCTGATACATAAGTAGAAGATTAGACCATGCGTTTGGGATTCATGACATGATTTGTGATTTGAAAAATGCATGAGACGTTTAATGTTATGGCTGCATTTACAAAGGGGTTAGCATGCCATGATGTGAATAATATGTTTGTCAATCCATTTGAAATAAACAGATTAGTTGTTTGATATAAATAAAATCAAGTGGAAAAAAATCCAACACCTGGGGTTGGATTTGAGATCTGTACGATGTCTGTGTGACATCGTAATATGAGTGGTGTAAGTGAGGTGACCAAGTTACCATGTGGTAATATAGGTCAATAGTTTAAGACTTCGTACTATGACTAGGTCTCATGGAATGAGGAGGTTAAAATTATTTCGGGTAAGTAGTGTGACATACCCTAATGAGATGAAAATAACCACCGTATGTAGCTATTGAAGGAGTGATTTGATTATTTTTCCCCATCAGGGTGGAGTTTTGGATGCTTGTGTGGTCATCGCGATTTGAGGGTATGTGGTGATGTATGAATCACTGCTCCGTGAGGGTGGATGGTTCAGGTATTAAATGTATACCCTTGAGGATTTGGTAAGGTTTTTAAAAATGTTTGCCCTTTGTGGGCTTAGGTTCGGATGTCAGCACGGACACCACGAGATGTGGGGAAAATGATTTGGGTAGGATTTAACCTGTTTGGGCATGTGTGATTGCCCTATGCAGGCTATGAGTAGGATGTCGAGTGGACATCTCGTAGGTAATTTGTGGGATATATTATTGCCCCTTGTGGGCTAGATATCTAATAGACATCTCATAGGTAATGTGTTGCATATGTTATTGCTCCTTGTGGGATAAAAGTCGGATGTCAAGTGGACATCTTGCTAAAAAAGGGGTAAGTGATGTTTCATGATTCTAATTGGTTCATGTTGTACTAGGGTAACATAATCTCGAGTGTCGTCTAACCCTAAGTGTTTGTGACACCGATTTGGTATGAGAAAATGCTTATGTTAACATTATGTGTGTGTGTGTTCAAGTGTCTGCACTAAGATTCATGGTTAGCATGACATTTGTACAATAATATGTACCTAGCACAAAGCGTGCAACGTCCCAACTTCCAACCATACAACTCCCACACGTAGGGTTTTTGGCTAGTCTCTATCCTAAGTTTGGTTCATCTTAGTACCAGGAACATACTAAGGAGTGCGCCTGCAAGAAAAATATAATGCATGGCCGTTTGTTGGGTAACACCCTAGGAAAAATGCCTATAATTTATTTACATGAGGTTTGTAAACGGATTATTGATGTAAAGGTTCTTGTTACACTAAAATACACTCTAAGCCTCTCCCCAAATGGGTTCTAACGAGGAAGGAACATGCGATATGGCAACAAGTGCTCCACCCGCTTAAGTACTATCTTTTCTTAGAGAGGTAGATTAGTACGAGAGATAGCTTTGCAGTAATAGGGGTACCTTAGACTTACGGGCTAATCCATTCTATTGTAATGCGAAATTAATGAATATGTCATAATTAAGACAAAATGGAATAATGTGATCGATAATTTTTGGCACTTATCCAAAATCAAAAACCTTTAAAAAATAAGTTTTTAGAAAAATCCCTAGCAGACGACATGGAACGATGGGCTGAGAGCACGCGCAATGATAGGCACGGTCCACCAGGGTGTTTGAAAAAGGTACCGGATGGGGACCTAGAAAGTTTGGTAGAGAAGGTGAAAACATTTAGATTGGTCAAACCCGAATCCGCCGTCTCTTAGTGTGGAGTCGCCACCTGGATTAGCTGTTTCCAGGATTTAGAGTCCTGTGAGGCTTAACGTCTGGGGGACGGCCCACAAAGACACAGAGATTCGAGTCCGGGATAAGTTACTTATTTCTTATGTGATCACACTATATTACATCTATAGAAAACCGTATTTCTTAATTGCGCATATTCGCACTTAAGTCATTTTGAAGTTATTGTGCATGATTTAATGCTCATATGGAAAATAATAAAACCGTACATAAAGCGATAAATAATGCGGAAAAGTAAAGATTAAATATTAGATAAACTCGGGGGATGCAACCACCCGCTTAATCTATTAATTACATTTCCCAAAAAATAATTAAAATGAGATACTAGAAGGATAATAAAATCATAGGCATACATCTAACCTGCATCCACAAAGGTTAGCACGAGATATGGCACAATATTTGCACATATGTTCGATTTGATTTCGACGAGGCCCGTGTGGCCTAATTAAAACATCGACGATTAAAAATTCTTATTTTAAATAAAAATGGTTCATTTTTATTTACACATATGTTGGTTAGTTTTTATTAGTGAAAATGACCGCATGGCAAAATGTGAGGCCTGTTATCCGGGAATAATTTGAATTCCCTTCGTGGGGGTATTCTAATATGAATTAAAAAGAAATAAAAGGTGAAGAAGAAAATTACAACATTTACAATAATAATAAATAAAATAATTCCTAGGTCCACATATAAAATAGAAAGAAGATGCAGACAATGAGCATGGAATTCGCAGTTCTAGGAACTCAGAGGCTTACCCTTTCGGCGTGAATCCACTTCAGTGTATCCATATGATCCCCGAGAGCGTTCCTTGTTCATTTTGATTTAAGTTGTGGTTTGAATGGAAAATAAGTATTTATCCAAAATATAATCAGACTCGGGTTCTAAATTTGTTTTAGACCCGAGAATATCTGAGGATTTTTAAAAAAAAGAAATAATAAAAGAAATAAATGAAAGAGAGTTGATTTGAAAATTAAAAGTTTTGGAATCCAAACTTGTTTTGGATCCAAATTATTCAAGAAAATTTGAAAGAAAAGTAAGAAAAGTCGGAATTATTTCTCTAGAAAAATATTATTTATTTTTGTAAAATTTTCTCATCGTTGTCGAGAGAAAAACTATATTTTTTGTGAATTTTTTTCCCACTCCAGAATATTGGAATTCCACGAATATTTATAGGTGAAAATACCCAAAAATTTTAAAAGGAAACATTTTAAGGCTAGGCTTGATCGTAAGGTTTTGACTCTACTTATTCTAAGGGCTTATATTTTGTAATGAAGCCAAAAACCTTGTTCCCCACTCTTCTACTGACAAGTTAAGAAGTTCAAAATACAAACATGTGTTGTCAATACCGCTTATCAAATGGAAAAATGGTGACCACTGCAAGTATACAGTTTCGATGTAGTTTTAAAAGATATCGATCCCACAGGGAAGGAATTCGGTTCTATAGACCAACTAAGTGCCAACGCAATCAACGTGGTGTAAGGTAACAAAGTCGGCCGTAGGGACCAAGCCAGATCACTAAAGCCTTTGGCCTCAATGGCCTAGGCAAGCTTCGGCAGAGGAGAAGCGTGCTGCCACCAAGTCTATATGGTAGTATACCCGCCCGTGTGTCGAAGAACTAGAGACTATAAATAAAGAAGGAAGCGAAATATCAAGAAAAACATTTAAATAAAAAAATGGCCACGAAAACCCAGGGGCATCACTGGGAAACTCTAGCGGGGGCACCTATGGGCCTCGCCAGAGTCTGGCTAGACCCCTTTGGGGGTTTCGATAGAGTCTGGCGAGGCCCCCTATGGGGACATTGCCAAAATACCGAGCCCTTCGGGGCTCTGCCAACGGTAGATCTTCGTGGAATTTTTTTTCCCGATGGACTTTTTATTTTCTTTCTTGACTACTTCGGAAAAAAAGAAATTTTTTAAATAAAATTTTGTTCTTTTCTAAGATAAATTCCGTGACATGAATCAGGTCTTTAAGCTAAATTCTGCGACATGAATTAAGTCTAGAAAGTAAATGAAAAAAAATATATACAATTTTTTTTAGAAATACATCGATCCGGATTAGGTGAACCTGAGCCGAGAAGTCAAGATCAAACACCTCTATAGGAGTGGTGGGAGTGAGTCCTAGAATGGTGTCCCTCAAACTCAAACCATAATCGTCGTCGATATCCACGGAGAAAACGCCAGGCTGATCAGTTGGCTGAGGACAAAGGCTAGATGTGAATCGAAGCTGCCTCCCAACAACTTTCGACAACATCCTTTTAGAGAGAAGGAAGAGAGAAAATATACAGAGAAAGAGAGAGTGAAAATGAAAAAGTGAGAAAAGAAAGAGAGGGGGGTGATATTTATAGAAGAAAATAAGTGGGTCCCACTTATTTATGTTCTCCAACAAAAGTCTCCTGAACATAGCGGAGCAGTGCACGGGACATCCCTGATTTCTTCCTAATTTATTAAATTTATTTTTTCCATCATGTTTTAATTTTTATCATGCGAGCATTTTCACTAATTAAAATGAGCAACCAACGTGTTAATAAAAATGAACTTTTATATTTCTAAATAAGTCCTTTTAATCGTCATTTTTTAATTAGGCCTCGCCAAAATCATATCGAACATATGTGCAAATGGTGTGTTATACCTTGTGCTAACCTTTGTGGATGCAGGTAAATTAGGATTAGATGTATGTTTAGGATTTTATTTTTCCTTAGGGTATCGCAATTTCAATTATATCTTTTCCACATTTATTTACTACTTTATGTATGGATTTATCGCTTTCTAAATATATGTGAATCATGCATTATAACTCAAAAATGACATAAGTACAAATATGCACAATTAAGAAATACAGTTTTTTGTAGATGTAATATAATGTGATCCAATAAGAAATAAGCAACTTATCCCGAACCCGAATCTCTGTGTCTTAGTGGGCCATCCCCTGGATGTTAAGCCTTACAGGACTTTAAATCCTGGAATAGCAAATCCAGGTGGCGACTCTACACTAAGAGATGGTGGATTCGGGTTTTACCAATCTAAAATGTTTTCGCTTTCTCTTTCAAACCTTTACGGGGTCTCAACCCGGTACATTTTATTTTCACTTAAACACCCCGGTAGACTGTGCCTCTCATTCTTAGCACGTTCTCAGCCATCACTTTGTGTCGCCCGCTCACAACAGGACTCATTAGCATTTAACACAAAACCAATTTCTCGAATTATCTCATCAAACCTAATATTCTAACTCCTCGATGGTTGCTTAAGTCCATAAATGGACTTCTGCAACTTGCATACCTTTGAGCCATCCTTGGATGTAAAACCCTCAAGTTGTGCCATAAACTAATCCCTATCTAGATTCTCATTAAGGAATGCTATCTTCACATCCATCTACCAAATCTTATAATCGTAATGAGCGGCGATGGTAAGGAGTATCCTGATAGACTTCAGCATGGCTACCGGTGAAAAGGTCTCATTATAGTCAATACCTTCTTTTTTACTATAACCTTTTACAACCAGCCTTGCTTTATAGGTAACTATGTTACCGTCCATGTTAGTTTTTTCTTGTAAACCCACTTGCATCCTATTGGCCTAATCCCACTTGAAGGATCAATCAAGCTCTAGACTTGATTTTTGTACATGGAGTTCATCTCTAACCTCATGGTAGTAAGCCATTTATTGGATTCTAAGCCTTCCATTGCCTCCTTGTAAGTCCTGGGCTCATCATCTTCCATAAGGAAGAGATGTTTATCATCAGAGATGAAAAACCCATATCGCTTGGGAGCGATTGGAACCCGGCCTGACTTACGCAATGTTGGTGTTATATTTGGTTGTTCCATGCTTACACTATCTTGTGTAACAAGTGTAGGTATAATCAGTTGATTATCTCTTTGATCTTCTTAAGTGCTCAGCTCAAGATTGGTCCCACTAGCTTTCGCAAGTATATGCTCCTTCTCGAGGAATTGAGCATTTCTGAAAACAAGACTTTTTGTTCCTTGGAATAAAAGAAGGTATACCCTATATTCTCCTTAGGGTAACCTACAAATAGACACCTGTCAGAGTTAGTACCAAACTTATCTGAACTCATCCTCTTTATGTAAGTAGGACATCCCCAAATTCTCAAGAGAGGAAGAGTAGGTTTCTTACCATTCAATAATTCATATGGAGTTTGATCAACTGATTTAGAGGGTACTCCATTTAGAATATAAACTGTGCTCTCAAGTGCATAACCCCAAAAGGATCTACTGAGTTCTGCTTGGCTCGTCATGGACCGAACCATATCGACTAGGGTTTGATTCCTCCTTTCCGACACTCCATTGTGTTGGGGTGTATAAGGAGGTGTCCACTAGGATAAAATACCATTATCCCTTAGATAATCCTGAAACTCTTGGCTTAAATATTCACCATCTTGATCAGATTGAAGGGCCTTGATACTTTTCCGAAGATGTTTCTCTACTTCGGTTATGAACTCTTTCAATTTCTCAAAACTTTCAGACTTGTACCTCATAAGGTACATTTAACCATATCATGAGTATTCGTCGATAAAGGTTATGAAGTGGATGAAACCCTCATGTGTTTTAACACTCATTAGACCACATACATTAGAATATATAATTTCCAAAATACTAGTTACACGCTAACCCTTTCCTTTGAAAGGTTTCTTAGTCATCTTCCCCTTTAAATAAGGTTCACACGCACCATAGGACACCCATTCCATTAGGCCTAAGTCTTCACATTTGTGTAACTTAATTAAGCGAGTCTCATTTATATGGCAAAAAAGACAGTGCCATAAGTATGAGGATTCCTCATTATCTAATCTCGATTTCTAAACAATGTTCATATTTAGAATTTCGATTTTAGTATCTAGAACTTGAAAGTCATCCATAGATATTCCACAAGCATAAAGAACATTATCACATTGAATTTGATAGTTATTATTAGAAAATAAAATTTTAAAACCTCTATTGTTAAAAGTGGAACAAAATTAATATTCTTAGTGATAACAGGAATATAATAGCAATTGTTCAAAACTAAAACTAGGCCACTAGGCAAACAAAGGCCATATGTCCCTACAGCTGTTGCAGCAACTCGTGCTCCATTTGTAACTCTTAGGTCCATTTCCCTATTTGCAAGCCTCCTATTGTTCAGCAATCCCTACATAGAAGTACTAATATGAGTACCACAACTAGTATCTAATACCCAAGTAGACTCATAGGGAACTATAGAGAAACACTCTATAATGAACATACCTGAAGTAGATGCCTCACTTAGCTTCTTCTTCATTTATTTAGAAATTAGAGCTTTGCAATCAAGTTTCCTATGTCCGGGCCTTCTGCACATGAAACATATCCCTTTGGGTTTCTCCTTTTCAATAGCCACATTTTTACCATCCTGTTGATGGGTTTTAAACCTTTACCTTTTATGCAAGTTCTACTTGCCAAGGTACCTATTCCTCTAGCCCTTAGACCTTCTTCAAAACTTCTAAGTTTTCGATATACTCATATGTCTTGCTGGTCTTCCTCGATATAAGATAATCTTTCACTAAGGATGAAAATTTATCAGACAGTCTTTTTATCATAAGTTGTATGTCATGGTTGGAATCTGTGTTGATTCCTATCTAAGCCAATCTCCTTGAATATTGAAAGTATTATATGCATCGCTTAGTGACCAGTAATTATCATCCCTTCCTAAGTTATAGAGAAATCTCAATATCTCATTCCATTCAACTTTCATGCCCTCATGAAGTCCTTTGAGATGAATCAGCATGGATTTTAGGTCTATGCCTTTATGCTATTTTTTAAGCTTTAGACTCATGGTTTCGAGCATCACTAGTGACACCATGAAAGCATCCTTCTTGTGCTTAAGATATGCTTCTTTCTCATGCATAGAAGCCTCAGCATTAGGACTAACTGGTTCTGAATTATCTATAATATAATCCATGTGGCTTTTCTCAAGCTTCTTTCTAAGAGCTTTTGAACAAGTCATCAAAATTGATCCCTATCAATTTATTGTCAAGTATCGGATGGAGACTTATGTTCAGATTCATTTTTCAACTTAGATATAAGATAGAATTGGTTTAGACATTAGTATATATACATGCATTTAATATAAGGTCTTTAATTAAACACATAATTCCTACTATTTTCTCGACATTCAAATAGCCCCTTCTATTTAATTTCAGGAAATTTGGTCCAACCAATTTTCCTTAGTAGGTAGCATCCATAGCCACTCATCAGGACCCCCACTATTGCAGGTCAAGCCACAATAAGACAACCATGGTTGGAACACAATTGTACGACTCCTAAAATGTGTCTCCAATTTGACATTAGCTCCAATAATATGGACAACTAACCTATCTTGGTTAAGGCATTAATCCCATCTAGTCTCATGACCAGACACATGTTAAGGCAAGGAAAGTTGTACATGTGCTTACATCCCTTAATAAGGTTCGTATCACAACTTATGACGAGAAGACTATATACTGCCTTAATATTGTTGTAGAGATTTTATTGGTGCCAGGCTATTTGGAATTATTATCTCTGAGGGAACATACTCGGGACTGGTATATCATAATCATTCCATTATTTCAGTACTCCCCACATAAGATGCAAAGCAAACAAGGTCCACGTTTAAGTCATTGCACCTATGTCTATAAGCTTTAATTTAATAACTTAAACCACGTTTGTAAAACCATAGTACATACTAGAAATCGACTAAGTCATAAAATTCCGTGGTACTTTTGAATCTAATAATAATGGAGATTTCCAAGTAGGAGAGGCCTCCCTTAAAGTGAATGAGAAGCCAAACCCAATCCTTTCCAAAATAACCACTGGCACTTTGATTCATTATACCACTGATAACTATGATTTAAAGATTTTGTTATTTAGTTAAGTGAAGTATGGGATGACCCTTAATTAGACCATTTACTTATGTGGTAAAACATTGCTAATTTATATGATAATCACCTAGATTAAGTTTGAGCAAAATCTTAATCTAGTTATCACATCATTTTCTATAACAGGAATTGAACCCTAAGTCACGCATAGCATACTTTAATCAATTTATAGAAAATAGCATTTTAACACATTATTTTCAATCATACATAGCATAAAGCAGGCTTTGATACCATTGCTTGTTAATCAAGACAGTAATTGAACATACAAATGTAGCAAGGTGGGATTTTAAAACTTAAAATCAACCTATGGATCTCTTAAGCATGCCATGATTGATATAATCTAGATTAAAACGTTCCATAGATGCTTTTAGGTTTATAAAGCTTATAAAAGAGACCAAGCATCTAAGTTTAGACCATTACCAGTTGATGAGTGCTTTCTCTCTTTTGGTGACTGTGTTCCATCAAAGCAATTTGGAAAAACTTCATTAGCCAAGCTTCCAAACTAGGAGAGCCTCTACAATTCATCCACAGAGATCTTCACCGACCAAAACCTCATTTAGGAAGAACCCGTTAGTAAATAGCAGTAGCTAGACTGCTCGAAGACCAATATGAAAATAAACCAAGAAGGTTCACTTTAGAAAGAGCCTTCAAAAGAATTCTTAGTCTGTTTGGAGAAACTCGTGGAGCATCTCGCATAACGAATGAAGAGAGGGATTTTGAACTTAGAGAGAAAAGTTGAGCTGAAGTATGGAATAAAGAAGAGCTTGAGGGCTATATATAGGGAAAAAGGAGAGTGTTAGACTCCCCCTCTAACACTAGATGGGGTGGGAATATTCCCATCACACCTTAGCGAGTTAGCTATGCAGGTCATAATGACCAGCAGGCTAACTCACTCGCCTCTTGCAAGGCAAGCCCTCCAGGCTCCCTTTGTGAGCTTGCCTTGCTGCCGGAAGCCCATGCTTGCTGGCTTACTATTCACCACTTTTCTACTAATAAGTTCAATAGTTTGTCTGCAAGATTTGGCTATATATCAACGGTGCCAAAAACTTGTTGACGTAAAATATAGGTGTTGTCAATACCCCTTATCAAAATATAAAAATGATGATAACTGCAAGTATACAATTGCGATGTAGATTTAAAAGATACCGATCCCACAGGGAAGGACTAGTTCTAAAGATCAACAAGGAAGATAAAATAAAGAAAATAAAATAAATTTGATATTTTGGGTAGGAGGGTTAGAATGAAGAATGAGTAGATATAGGTATGAAAGATTAGAGAATCTAAATATATATATATATATAGATTTTCCTTACGAAATAAGGATAGCAGAGAAAACATGCAAGTTCAACAAAGATGTTATGATTCATTAAACTAATCTAACAGACTCGATTCTAAATATTCAGATGTTCAATTATTCATCATAGAGTAACACATGAAATGACTTTTCTAAACCTAACGCAAATGAATTAAGACGATTATATAAACCTGGACAACATTAGTACTATGCTTAGTACGGGTTGCTCTCACATAGCCACATTTAACAAGTTACCATTCCAAAAATGTTGGCTCACTAAACAACGTTATATCACAGATCCAGTGATTATACACGATATTGTTAACCCCAAAACTACTCTTAAAATTAACTCCAACGCATATAACTTGATTAATATAAAAGACTTAACAAGAAATACGCATTTTGACACATAGACATATCATAAACTTTGAAATAGAAAGTATAAGCAGAAAGCAAAGCAAAGTTGTAAGGTATGCAAGTGAAAGTTAAAGTTGATCAAACCGTATCCACTCTTTAATGGGAGTCATCAATTCCCACAATTCCTGATTCTACTTGGAATTCGGTCTCGGCCCGTACAGAATCTCCGCTAGGATGCTATTCTTTACCAATATCGAACAATCAAATATTGAAGAATGAAAACTTTTATTGATAAGTGATTTGCAAGTACACTTATACAACAATCGCTCGAGAATATAGAGAAATCTAATCACTTAAACATTTTCTCGCTAACACTTATGAACGTAGCAAATTCTCTATCTATACACACATTATATCTAACCCTGGTCTTCTTGCCACATCCAATGCACTGTGATGCACCCCCCACACAAAATTATGAGGTTTTGAAGCCCTATTTATAGAGTTCAAAGGGTTGCGTCTATCCATACGAAGAGTCATGTTCATTGGTGAATGATTGCATCACTTCATTGTGATTAGTTGAGAAGCTTCAATCTAATCTACAATGGATAGGAACCTTTTCATGATTGGTTGACTTCTGATAAGTTTCTTTTCGTTGGTAGTTAATGGTGGTTGATCATGCTTATCTAGAGATTGGTACTTAAGAAGATAAAACCAGAAAACCATCCAAGTCGCGACCGTGATATACAAGTCTCGACCGTGACTCTTTGATTGGCAAAATCTTATTCTGAAGAAGAACAGGTCACGACCATGAATGATTGTCGCGACCATGAATTGCATTTTTCTTCACAATTCTCCTTGCAACTTAACTGATCTTTGACAACTTCGATCCTAAGCCAAATCTTTAAGTTCCATGCATCTTTTTGCACCTTTTTCACTCTTTTTTATAGAATTCCACTTTAGATCATTTTACTCCCAAGATTTACCTAGTATCTGCATTTGCATAAAAAAACAACTACATACCACGTGAAATCTTTTATATGAAGTATAAAAATGACTTAAACTATAGTGTTTATTGTGTAAAATTAATATGATATTAAGTGTAATTATACACTTATCATACCCCCACACTTAACTTTTTCCTTGTCCTTAAGGTAAATTCAACAGAAGTGTATAAACTGGTAAACAAGTTCATACCTCATTTGGCAAAAGACTATTGTAGTGAGTACCACATTCCACGTTGTAAATGATTTCAAGTAGAAGTTCAAAATTTCCCACAAATTAGTAATGTGCAATTTATATAGTCTAGTTGCATACCTTTTTTCTTAATAGAGAGTCAACTGAATCGCATCTTCATATAAGTGTTATATGCATACTCGAATATTACTTTCTCTTAAGCATAGTATAAAGTATAATGGATATAGAAAGCACACTTTGATTAATTTCTCTCAAGGCATTTTTAGGTAACCTAGGATGCTAAAACACTCTCAGTGGTTGCATTTTATTCTCCATACCACTCTCCCCTTTTTTTAGTGGTTGCATTTTATGCTCCATACCACTCTCTCATTTTTTTCTTTTAAGCATATGTTTTTGAAGTACTTTATACTTTGCACCCATTTTTCGTGCTATGCTTTCTTTTCTTTTTTCACTCAATGAATGGTTGTAGTTTCTGCTCCGTACCATTCCTCACCTTTTGCATAACTCATTGGTTATCCTCTCTTT
>CATIWQ010596917.1:0-13796 GCA_949673415.1 Euphorbia schlechtendalii
CCACCTGGATTAGCTCTTTCCAGGAATTAAAGTCCTGTGAGGATTAACGTCCAGGGAACGGCCCACCAAGACACAAAGATTTGGGTTTGGGATAAGTTGCTTATTTCTTAAGTGATCACATTATATTACATCTACAGAAAACCGTATTTTCTTAGTTATGCATATTCGCACTTAGGTCGTTTTAAGACTTTATATGCATGATTAACGTATTGCAATATAATAAAACATCCACAAAGCGGTAAGTAAATGCGGAAAATAAATGTGAAAAATAAAAATTACAAGGCTTTAAAAAATCGTGGGATGCAACCTCCCGCTACCCTATTAATTACATTTCTTGTAAAAATATGTGCACTACCGAAGGAAAAATAAAATCCTAACATACATCTAGCCTGCATCCACAAGGGTTAGCACATGGGATATCACATATGTTCGATTTAATTTTAGCGAGGCCCGTGTGGCCTAATTAAAACATCGACGATTTAAGTTTTTAAAATAAAAATAGTTCATTTTTATTTACACGTATGTTGGTCAATTTTATTAGTGAAAATGACCGCATGGCAAAAGGTGAGGTCTGTTATCCGGGAATAATTTTAATTCCCTTCGTGGGGGTATTCTAACATAAAAATAAAAAATAAAGAAAGAAATAAAGATGAATGGGAGATTACAACACAATTTACAATAATAAGGAATAAAAATAATTCCTAGGTCCACAAATAAAATCAGAAAAAGATGCAAGTAGATGAAAGCATGAATTTCGCAACTCTAGGAACTCAGAGGCTTACCCTTGCGTAGAATCCACTTCGGCGTATCAGTTCGGCCTTTGGAACTCCTCCTCGACCTTTAGTTTAGGTGAAATCGTTGATGTAAAAGTCTAAAAAATCTTCGTTTAATTCTTGGAATTTTAGTGTAATTTAATTGGAAAATACATGTTTATTTATCCAAAAGATAATCAGACTCAGGTTCTAAATTTGTTTTAGACCCGAGAATATTTGAGGATATAAGAAGAAAAGATGAAGAAATTTAATTAAGAGATGAAGAAATTTAGGATCCAAATGTGTTTTGGATCCTAGAAAAAAAAATGAAGAAAAGAAAGTATTACTTTTTGTATTTTTTTTATGTGGAAGAGAGAATTTTTCTCTGAATTTTTGAGCCCCCCTCAATCCAAAAAGGTCCTACTATTTATAGAAAAAAGTCTTGAAAAATCCAAAATAAAAAGAACATCTGGCGAGGACTCGCCAGACTCTTGGCGAGGCTGCCTCGCCGATTTGGTGAGGCAGGCCTCGCTAAGAGGCCTAGCGAGGGAAGCCTTGCCAGGAGGACTGGCGAACTCGCCAGACAACCTGGCGAGGCTCGCTAGGGTCTGGCGAGGCTCGCTAGAGTCTTGGCGAGGTTGGCCAGCCCTCTGGCGAGCCGTGCCTCGCCAAGTATCCGGATCCAGCTTATGGTTGTGTTTTCAAATTTTTTTTTATGTATTTTTATATTTTTTAGTTAATTTCTGAATTAAAGTCCTTTTAAATTCAGCGACGAGGAAGACTCCCATTTGAAGATCGTCGGATGATCGAAAATCTTGTGATTCGAGGATAAATATCCCAAAAAGCCGTCATCATTGAACGCATGAGCTAGTACAAAATCTCGTGCTCACAACAAGCAATACAGATCTGCGCGCGCATATTGCGCATTATCAGAACGTGATGAAGGCTTTAAGGATCAGTGACCGTATGATGGCCAAGTTATTCATTGTCACGCTGGGACGCCCCGTAAATGAATGGTACAGTCATTTACCAATAAACATAACCTATGACTGGGGACGTTTATCCTAGGTAATGGTGGATCATTATGGGTTCAATACCTTGATAATCACCACGATGCAGAATCTGGAGGCGGTGAAGCAAAAATCGGGGGAGAACTTCAAACCCTATTTTGAGAGATGGATGGCTACGCAAGTACATTTACAGCCTCGCCTATCTTTGCTGAAAATGATCTTAAAGCTGTTAGATGGTGCACTACCATCTTATCGGAAGAGGCTGGGATCTGAGACTTTCCATTGCTATCAAGAAGTTTTCATGCGGGCTGAGAAGATTGAACGTTATGATGCCATGGAGGTGAATAGGGCAGCAGGTTGCTAAACCCTATTACAGAAAGAATGATTCTAATCCGATGCAAGTGAAGGCGAAGCAACCGGCAGTACAATTGGTGAATGAAGAGAAGGTAGCCGTTGTTAGGTTACCAAAGGAAGAATAACATGGCATCTCGCCATATGCTGCTAACTTGGGGTTCTTGTTCACTAAGCTGCATGAACTCAATCAATTAGAGAGCTTGAAGAAGCATATCCCTCCCAGGCTGGAAGAGAAGAATAATTACTGCCATTATCATGTGGCCGTGGGACACCGTACAAATAACTAAAAGGAGCTACTGAAAGCTATTAAGAAATTGGTGGCTGATAAGGTCATCCATGAAGGGCAACCCTTTGTCGAATTTTGAGGCGAGGGTAGGAATGATTAACTCAGGTATAGAAGAGCGGAATATTTTGAGCTACCTGTCCTAAGGGTTTGGAGAATTCGTGATGATGGTTGGGTCCGGAAGCGATCCTAGTCAGATTTTGAAGAGGCTAGAGGAAGAGTTGAACCACCGAGGGTGCGGGGGTAAGATTAAAGCTGTTAAAATCAACTTTGCTGGAATGACGGTACTTACCGGCCAGAAACCTACGTCGCTTCACGTAGGGAGAGAACAGTCAGGAGAAGCACCGGCCGGTAAAGAAGAGGAGTATGTGATGGCGATTGAGTTAGGGATGGACTCAGACGATGTGATGGAGATGCTTGAATCTGAGTCAAGAAATCGAGTGATTAGAGAACAGGAAGAAGTCCCGAGGGCTAATTTTAACTTAGCCAGTATATCGTTTTTTAACAGGAATGACTCACCATCTTCCTACTTGTCCAAGTTCTATATCCTGTGTCAAGCACAGGGCCTCTCTCAAGACATGATAGCTACACTATTTCTGTGTTCACTAGTAGGAGTAGCAAGTCAGTGGTACGAGACGCAATCGATTGAACTAAGAGTAATTGGAACTACGTCTCTGCAGAGTTCCAAGCAGAGTTCATATTTTTAGAACCTCCGAAACAAACCATGCGAGATCTACTCGCTTGTGTATAGAGGGAAGGAGAATCGCTCACCGGCTACGTAAAGCAGTGGATGTTTATCTATCTAGTGGTGGCACCAAGACCATCTGGGCTTTTTGTAGTGCAATTGATAAGTGGATCCTGGGATTGGTATCGCTATCATTTGTCAAGGCTGGCAGTCCTAGATTTTGAGGAGTTATCTTTTCATGCTCATCATCTTGACAGGGAGATAATGGCCAAACACCATAATGTCCACGCAGTAGGATCAGGGATACCCGCTGATTCTGTGCTAGCGATGCTATCTCGGTCTAACCCAGTGGTGAATGTAGTGGCTGATGGAGATGAAGACACCAAAGATGATCCTTTGGTGGAAGTATTCTCAGTAGAGGAAGGTGGACTACGGAGGGACGCAATGAAGGTGGAATCCGGGAAAGCACCAACAAGGGTGCCCATTGATCTTGATGCATATGTCCCTAAGTTGAGAAGGAAAAGGAAACTCGAAGAAGGAACCTCGGCTAAAGGTGAGATCATTTCTGGTGGGAAGAAGCCCATAAGCTTAGATTCTTACAAGTTAAAGGGGCGACGTGGCCAAGAGGAGGATGGATATGACTAGTACCCTTGGGTCAATTCCAGGGAAATAAGAGTAATGGAGAATGGAGTACTAAGGGTTACTCAGAGTGGTAGAGTTTTCAGAAGGGATGAGACTGTACAGCAAAATGATTCCAGGCCGGAGAAAATAGCGAGGGAATAGCCCAAGCCACCTCTTCTCCCAAAGGTAGACGAAGACATGCTAGACATAGACCCTTTGATAAATTAGTTGAAGGGAACCCAGGCCAAATACAGTATCTAGAGGTTTCTTGAGACGTTGCAAAAGCATAGGATGGCTTTAGTCAAGAGGTTGATGGAAATGCCTGCCACACCTACAACCTCAGTAATCAAGATGTGTGCTGCCATCGGGGAAGGAATTGCTCCCCCTCAAATGCTGTCCATAACTTTTGATCAATCGGAGCTACCGTAGGAACTGGGATTGCATAATCGGGCCTTATTTATCATGGTTCAAAAATTTTATCGCGCGATACCATGTGTGACAGTAGATGATGGATCGGCTCTCAATCTCTGTCCTCTTAAAGTCCTACCTCACCTAGGGCTAAGGGAGGATATGCTCACCAAATCTGACACGGTAATCCAAGCCTAGGACAATTTGAAAAGGGGTGCAGTAGGCAGCTTTGAAGTAGAGGTCACCGCTGGAGGAGTGACCTCTAATGTGAAGTTTATTGTGCTGGATATTCCAGTAACTTATTCGTTGCTTCTAGGCAGGCCATGGATCCATGCAATAGGGGCAGTCCCTTCTACTCTACACTAGAAGATAAAGCTTATTCATAAAGGGAGGCCGGTGATAATCGAGGCTGATGAGGAATCAATGATGGCGGCTGCCGCATTCGAGGAGAGAACAATGCAAGGGCTGAGGGTGGCAATGGCCACTGAAGAAAAGAAGAAAGGGCACGGAACTCCGAAGGGATATCACTTCTTCCCTAGGAGCCTGAGAACTCAAATGAAGAAGTAGGGTTTTAACCCTGGAAAAGGCTTGGGGAAATATCATCAGGGGATTATCATGGCCATTGAACCTATTCTTATCACACCTGGATTAGGTCTAGGTTTCACCCCTAGCATGAAAATGTACAACCATAAATAGCCCATGGTCTGTAACATGGTAAGCTTCTACGAGGCAGAAGGCACTAAGGCATATTTGGGAGAACCAGAACCAACGACCCTGAACGGAGAAGAGGTCAAGAGGCTCGAGATATTCAACGATGTCTTTGACTTCAAGACTGGCAAGCTGATTGAACCCCCATTGATGTTGTTCTGGAAGAGAAACCAATCCTGGCGGTAGCCCCGATCGAGGAATCTAGAAAGGGCAAAGTACTGGAGGATGCGATGGTAGCTTTCACTAAGGCTGTTAACGAGCTGATAAAGAAAGGCGATGTGAGAGATCAAGATCTACTAAGCACTATCAAGCTCCTCACCAAGAAGCTGGTACAGACCACTCTCGAGGAAGAACCTACCACTGAAGCACCTACTGCTGCAACAACTAAAGCCCCTCTGCCTGTGGAGGAGGAAATAAATGATGTAATAATGAACATTTCTGATGTTTTTGATAATTTTGCCTACGAGGCTCATTCAATGAAGTACGAAAATTTTGCTTACTTGTTTTATGTTTTGCCTGATGACACCATGCATTCATATGATCATACACATAACGTCTTTAACATTCATGATACATCATTAAACAAAATTAACTTGGGTACAAATGAGTCACCAAAAAAGGTGATAATTTCCAATGATTTGACTCCTGAAGAAAAAATAGATATCACGAATGTACTTAAACGTCACGTGGCAGCATTTGCTTGGTCATATGAGGACATGCCTGGAGTGGACAGACAGATCGCAGAACACCATATCCCAACCGACCCTTGGATCAAGCCAGTAAAACAAAAACTATGTCGCTTAAGGCCTGAATGGGAAGAAAAGGTCAAGGCTGAACTGGCAAAGCAGATTGAAGCTAAATTCTTAGAAGTGGTTGAATACCCGACGTGGCTAGCCAACATTGTCCCGGTGCAAAGAAAGATGGCAAGGTTAGAGTATGTGTGGACTTTAGGGATCTGAACAAGGCCTCCCCAAAGGATGATTTCCCCCTACCCCACATCGATGTACTGGTCGACTGCGCAGCAAGGGTAGCCATGTATTCCTTCATGGATGGCTTCTCAGGCTATAACCAAATACTAATGGCTATAACTGACAAGATCAAGATAGCATTCATCACCGAATGGGGCATATACTGCTACAAGGTAATGCCATTTGGTTTGAAAAATGCTGGTGCAACATATCAGCGAGCCGTCACAACCCTCCTGCATGATATGATCTATAAGGAGGTGGAAGTTTATGTTGATAACATGCTTGTGAAATCCAACACCAGGGAGGAACACCCAGCTTTCCTAGACAAGTTTCTCACCAGAATCGAGAAATACAATCTCCGCTTAACCCCGAAAAAGTGCGTATTTGGGGTTACATCAGGGAAACTCCTAGGACATATAGTTAGCCAAAAAGGAATTGAGATGGATCCTGATAAAAGCAAAGCCATTAGGGATATGCTCACACCGAAAATTGAGAAAGAAGTTCGATCTTTTCTGGGGTCTCTACAGTATGTAAGTAGATTCATCGCCAAACTCACTACCATCTGGGAGCCAATCTTCAAACTACTAAGAAAGGACCAACCAGTAATTTGGAATGACCAGTGCCAAGTAGCGTTTGACAAAATCAAACAATACTTGTTAAGCCTACCCGTCCTCCGCCCACCAAAACCTGGAAAGCCCCTGATCCTATACCTAGCAATTGAGGAGTCATCGGTTGGAGCCATGCTGGTGCAAGAACACAAAGATAAAAGAGAACCTGCAGTGTACTACTTGAGCAAGAAATTACTCGAGTATGAGTCACGCTACACCTTGGTGGAGAAAATCTGCACAATGATGGTTTGGTTGACAAAGAAGCTGCGTCATTACTTCCAATCTTACCGAATAAAAGCCTTCGCGAAGATAGACCCGATGAAGTACTTGTGCCAGTCGCCAATACTAGCCAGAAAACTATCCCGATGGTTATTGCTACTATCTGAATTCGATATCAAATATGTGACCAAAAAAGTCATTAAGGGATGAGCAATCACTGAATTAGAATTTCCAGATGAGTAACTAGCATTGATAGAGAACACCAGTGCAGAGTGGAAATTGTTCTTCGACGGTGCAATGAATAGAAATGAAGCCGGCCTAGGTGTTGTATTGATAACGCCACAAAATGAAGTTATACCCCTTTCCAAACAATTGGAATTCCCAATAACAAACAACGGGGCAAAATATGAGGCTTGCTTGTTTGGGTTAGAGGCACTTCGAAAGGTACATGCAAAAGAAGTATCGGTTGTGGGAGACTCAGCTCTGGTTATTAAACAAGTCACTGGTGATTGGGAAACAAGAGAAGAATCACTCCATCCTTACATGGAAGCAGTATGGAAAATCTCACAAAAATTTTCCAAATGCATCTTCACACATGTGCCTAGGGATGAAAACTAAATGGCAGATGCACTCGCTACACTAGCATCAATGTGGGAGGGTCCTAGAACTCAATCAATCAAGCCTGTTGTACTACAAACGACCAAAGAACCCTTCTACTATCGCCTAGTGGAAACGGAGGATCAACAAGCTATAGGGAATTTTTATAGACCGGAGAGTACCCAGAAGGCGCAATAGACTTTGAAAGAACCTCGTTACGGTGATTAGTGACTCAGTTCCATCTAGTAGAAGGGGACCTGTTCAAATGAACATCAGAAGGAATGCTGTTGAGATGTCTCACAGAACAGGAGGCAATGTTGGTAATAAGACAAATGCATGCGGGAGACTGTGGTCCACACATGAATGGGATAGCACTGGCTAAGAAAATGCAGCGCCAGGGATATTATTGGACAACAATGGTCACAGACTACATATCAGAAGTACGAAAGTACCACGAGTGCCAGATTTACAGTGATATCAGTCATATACCCCCATCTAAACTCTATAGCTTATCTACTCATTGGCCATTCTTAGCGTGGGGCATCGACATTATTGGTGAGATTCGGCCAAACTCAACTAATGGACATTGATTCATTATAGTAGCAGTTGACTACTTTCCAAAATGGGTGGAGGCCAAATCTTACACCAACATCACCGCTAAGAAAATGACCAAGTTCATAGAAAAGAATATATATTCGCCCGATATGGAATTCCACGTCACATTGTATCGGATAATGGGGTTCAATTCCAAGGAGCCACATCAGACCTAATGAGGAAATACAGGATCGAGCATCACCGGTCATCACCATACGGACCATAGACCAATGGGGTAGTAGAGGCAACCAACGAGGCGATTAAGAAAATCTTGAGCAAGATGGTCGTTACTTACAGGGATTGAGCTGATAAGTTACCATTCACAGTATGGGGATACAGGACGAGGGTCAAAACTCCAACCAATCAAACCCCTTTCTAGTTAGTGTATGGGATGGAAGTAGTCTTACCGGTGGAAATGGAAGTGAAATCGCTTCGAGTAGCACTGGAGGCGAGGTTAGAGGAGTCAGAATGGGCAAAGGCCAGATTTGAACAGTTGAATATGATTGATGAATAGCGATTAAAGGCACTGGATCATTTGCAGATGTACGAACAACGCATGGCTAAGGCATACAATAGTCGAGTAAGGGCCAAAAGCCAACAGTTAAAAGTAGGAGACTTGGTTCTGAAACAAATGAGACCCTCAAATGTATACCAACGGGGAAAGTTTCGCCCAAACTAGGAAGGCCCTTACATCATAAAGAAAATTTTGAGCAAAGGAGCTGCCAAGATCATGGACATGGAGGGGAACGAGTTCATCAATCTAATCAATCAAGATAAGCTCAAGCACTATGACGTGTAAAAATAAGAAATAAATTTACAAAAGCGGTACACTAAAAAATAGAGAAACCAGTCCGCCAGATGGCACTTGGCTATTTGGGCAACAATTAGGACCATTCTTGTATAAAAGCCAGAAATGTCCGCTGAGTTGAAAACCTGTAAAGGGCGGCTCAGGCAAAAATTAGGACAAGGTGAGGAATAGAGGGACCACGAGTTAGAAAACTTGCTCTAGGCTAACTGGTGGCAGGACTCAAATCATTGGAAAACTTGTACCCTTTTAAAAGTCGTTTAATGAAATGTGTTATGTTTGCAAGGATTTATGTTTATGTTTATATGGATAGTGTGCATACAGAATATCACAAGTAAATAAAATTAGACAAAATTTCATAATCTAAGAATGAGCCAAAAACACAAATCAGAAAACAAATGGCAAATAAGATCTAAGGGTGCCAGTCATTCCACCGTGCACGCTTCCTCGAAGTATGAGGAAGAGGGTTCAAACCATCTTCATCCCTCTCCCGCTCATGAGACACCATAAAGTGCTGATCAGCATCAGGGAGAACCTTGATCTCACCAAGCCACCCAAGGTAGAATTCATCAGTATCTGTGATCTCTGGGGTAGTGTAATCTAGTATAACAACTCGAGCGCGCACCCAAAACCTCCGTATAGCATCAAGTGTGTCAAGAACGAATTCGTGGAAATGGGTTGAAGATAGAAACCTAGGAACCCGTTGCTGATGTCCATATTGCCTACACAGACAAGAAGGGGAATAGAACATGACACCAAACAACCCCATCAGCAAAACTCCAGAATCATGGACATCAGTAACCACAAACGGAATCTCCAACCAAGGGCTTAGCCAACGAATCTTAGAAGCTCGGTAGGAGCCTAGAATCTCGACCCAAGCACCTTCACTCAGCGAATGATGGTCCTTCCTAGTAAAGCCTCTAGGACCATAATGTGAAGGGAGGTACCGAGTCTTCCCTAAATGAGGATCAGTGGTCAAGCGAAACTTCTCCAATAGCCATACCTATGTTAATTCATTTGTTTAAACAAATAATTAAAATCACGAAAGAAGGTGGTAAGGGAAGAGAATTACCTCGAGCAAGGCAAAATGGTCTCCTGCTAAGTCTAGGTTCATCGAAGCAGCATCTAAGTGAATCGGACTCTCAGCCAAAGCTAAAGCTGCAAGGGAAAGACCTGTGGAGAGTGGGTCAATGATCGACATCAAGCGGAAAGGGGCAATCGCTCTAACCCCGCAAACAAACTCCGCTAGAAGAAGTAGAGTCAACATCGAAAGCCAAGCTAGATGAGTGCTAGATGTAATCTCACACCAGCCAAGGACAGCGTCAACCCGGAATCCACCAACATCAGGGGGAGTTGATAAAAAGCTCCCACTGGACTCCAGGTTCAATAAACCCTTCAGTTTATCCTCACCCCTAAACTGGAAAGAAGGAAAGGTGAAGGATAGTCTCGCGGGGGAGATCGACGTCGACTCCTTTGGAAAAGGGAACCCCAAGATAGCATGAAACTCCTCAACCAAGGGGTAAAGCTATAAGTTGATGGAATAAAAAAATGAGTGGCAGGATCCCAAAACTTCAAAGCAGCACGAATGAAGGCCATATTCACAAGCCTAGAACCAAGGTATTGAAGACCTCAAAGACCAAAGCGCTCTATCCTTTACCAATCGGGTCCCTGAATAGTGCAGAGAAAGACCCTAAGGCGCTCGTTATATGTCGACATCAGAAAGGAAGAGAGCTAAAGAAAATCCCTCAAGATCGGTGTTGCCTACACATATTAACCACATACATTAGCATTAACATTCATTCATACATATACGAAAATCATTAATAAAAAAGAAAGAATGTTTGTAAAATAAAACACCACATATGAGGACCTGGTGTGCAACGGCCAAAATCCTCTCTTCTTTCATAAATCCAAAGTTTTTTTTGAGATTCTACAAGACAGAGTTATCTAAAAAGAGTTCGATTCAAGAAAAAGGAATCTAAAACTAAAGCTAAAAGGGAACTCCTAAGCATGCGCCGCCTATGCGTTATCTCCAACTACCGAATCTCAGGGCAACATGGTGGGTATCTCAAAATCCTCGGTACCTAGTCTCTCAGGAACACCATCAACTAAACCGAACACAAGAGGAGGCTGAGGAGCTTGAAGAAAATTGACATCCCATTCTGGAGGGAGGAGTTGCCCAACATCTGTGTCATCAAGCAGGGAACCAAGATTAAACATAAAAGGCTGGTGGAGGCCCGAGGTGGATGCCCGCGCTTCTACTTGAGCCTGCACTGCCATGGCATTCTGCTGTAACAACTCTTGATACTGAGCCTGCAAACTCTGGTGACTAGCTTCTAAACTCTGGTAACGGACTCCCAGCTCCTAGTGACTAGCCTCAAGGCTATGATAGCGAGCATCTAGACCTTGATGGCTGATATCCAATGACTGAATGCGACCATCGAGCTCCTGGTAGCGTTGCTCGAATTCCACGCTCCTCGTCGCTATATCTTACAGTCATAAAACATGTCATGAAAATCACATCCATGTACATAAAAGACATGACATTTCATCCATCGCATATGACAGGACGAGAAATGCAACATACACATGTAATCCCATCTTGTGAAATCATAAAGTCTCTCAATGCAAAGGAATGTCTGGCTACCGATCCATCTCCTCACGTATGACCTGCAAAAGGAAAGGAGTGAGTAAACAAACGTCAAAAAGTCCCCAAGGATCTCTTGTGATCTAAAACTCACGTGAGTAGTGTCGGAAGGATCATATGCCAACGTGTGGAAGCTCAGTGGAAGAGGCACCTGGTGTGAGATCCCCATGTAACCCATTAAGTAGAAGGTTGAGTCAAGGGGAATCGCGAATCTTCCTTCAAAAACTCCTGAGGAAGATGTGCTCACTCCCTCGACCGTAGCATTCAAGTCCGGCACTCGAACCCTCTTCCAGGCGAATTCCTATAAAGACAGACAAACAGTTAGAAACGATATCAACATGGGTAAAACAATTAACACATTTCATACCCGGCATCCCACACCAGTACCGCTAGCACCTACATCGGAACCAGCATCAACTCTCGAACCCCTAACACGAGTAGGAGGATGCTCCACCTCGGCCTGAGTTGGTGGGTGAAGCAGGAGCAGCCTCTCCCGAATAAAAGCCTCATAGTCACCACGCAGCTCGGAAAGCCTCAAGCCATGATGCTTAAAGAGCACCTCCCGCTCATCGGGATCAGTGACCACCAAGTGAGCCCAGAATAGTCCGGTGGGAGGCACAAGCAGAATGCGCCTCTCGGATACTGGCTTGGTCCGTCAAGACTGAATACGCTCACCCAGGTACCACTCACGGGTCCTGGGCCCCTTAAGGATGAAGCGGTTGCGATCCACGTCTTGCAGGATCTCCCTCGCCATATGATAGCTTGGAATACCCATCCATGGGTTGCGCTCCACCTGAAAAGAAAGAACGTTAAAGTCAGAATAAATCTAAAGATAAAAAGGCGATCATATCCTTAGAAATGAGGTCCATCACCTGCTCAAGAGTTAACTAGCAAAGATGCTAATAGTAGCTAGCAAAATCCAAAATATCCCCCTCGAAAGATGAACAGATCTGGGCCATGCACGGGGCATCCTCCGGAGCATTAGCAAACTATGAGGCTGGAAGGAACTGATAAAAGAAGGCCCACGCCTACAAAAAATAAAGAGTTTTATTAAGATTAATCAATCAAAAGACATACACAATTCACAAAGTAAGCAAACAATACCTGAAGAACCATGGGGCAGCAACGTAGAGCCCGCAAGCTACACCGAACAGCTAAGTCAAGGGCGAAATAAGTCAGCGCCAGGATCTCCCATGGCCAATTAAGGTCACTAACTCCGTCCAAGTCCACTAACGGCTCAATAAACCCATAGTTGATCTCGCTGTTCAAGATCGGGAAAAATGTGACACTCAACAGGGTGGCTAAAAATGATCGGACGTATAGAGCAACCTCAGCCTCAGAAATAATCTGTCGACCTGTCCAGTAGTCAAATAACACGCTATAACTCAATGCCCGGCCTCTGAGGTCAACACTGAGCAAGTCTCTGACTCGGTTACAAGTATTGGGAGCCTTAAAGAACCGCTCCAAAAAGGCATCAAAATGGATCACAATACCAGTCCACAATAGACCAGTGATCGCTACGATGTTAGACAGAGTAATGGTAACCTCCTTGATCGGAAAATGGAAGGTGTACAAATGGTCGCACCACCTCTGAGTAAGTGCAACCAATGTCCTATACGGTAATAATGTGGGTTGTAAAGATCTCGCTAGAGGACCAAAATCGATGGCCTCGATGGCCTGAACAAACGCGGGGTGAGAAGAGGCGTGACGATACCATGCCCGGATAGTGGTATATCCACCCGTGGGATGAAGCGTGGGGGACTGCAAATGAAATAAAATAATACGCATTTTCTAAATAAACGCAAAAACGGTGAGAAAAACACACAAAATTTTTTCTATTAAATAATTTAGATCCAAAACACGTTTGGGTCCTGAACTTTATTTTCAAATATCTTTTTTCAAAAAAAAATCCTCGGATATTCTCGGTTCTAAAACGAATTTAGAACCCGAGTTCTATTATCTTTTGGAAAAATATTTTCTTCAAAGTTTTTTTCGGATCCGAAAGATGTCTGGACTCCGAGCCTTAATTATTTTCCAATCTCTTTTCCATAAAAAACAAATCCGGCAAGCCCCGGTGCCCCGCCTAGCATCTCTGGCGAGGGACCCGAAGGACCCTCGCTAGAAGGCCTGGCGAGGATCTGTTAGATATAGTGTATGCCCTGAGAGCAATTAGGGTAGTACATTAGCTTGTATGATGTATAAACAAATTTATTAATTAATAAAAGGCTTTTCTTTGTTATTCAAAGTTGTTTCTTTAATTATATGTACGTTTATATGTTATACTTATTAATTGATTAACAAAGTCCATGACATAAGTTATAGCATAGAAGAGAAATCACAGTGGGACTATGATTGTTGAGATTCTCTTTATGTGTAATTATAATTATGTCTAAACGTCCCTGATCATAGTTTCATCGAGATTGGACATTGATGAAGCGGATAGATCAGCATGTGGGTGCACTTCTCAAAAGTAGCTGATCTCAATAAGCTAAAGATAGGATCTTAGAAGTGAACACATGAATATACACTGAATGTAT
>CATIWQ010597029.1:0-10193 GCA_949673415.1 Euphorbia schlechtendalii
TTTTTTACATTGTATTTCATTTAATTGAATAGAAATTATGATAAAATAGTAATTGGATAGAAAAAAATAAGTCAATATTTATAGTTTCATTTTTTTTAGTAAAAAAAGTATATTCAGTAGGTATTTCATCAGGGCATTAAATAGGATCTCTAGTAAAAAAATATTAATTCTAGAAAACACAGCATCAGAAACAAAAGTTCACGGTTATTTTATAAATGGTTAATTAATTTTAGAACAGGTAAAGAAATTCAAAAAAGAAAAGCAGAAACCGGTGGGCAGCGAGCGTTGTAGACCACGTGTGCTTTTGTCTTTGTCTGTACTTGCCTTCTGTCAATACAAGTTATCATTTGACTTGTGACTCTGCTTCCATTCCTGGAAATCTCAAACGCTATATTCAAACTTCACCTTTTTTTTCTCACAAGGGCTTCACCTATTCCTTTCTATCAATTTTACTTTTCCTTGTTCAGATTCTCAGGTACTCAGTTTTAGCAATTTCCTTGTATTATCACCAAAGCATGAAACTTTCCTGTCTTTTAGATCCAGTTTGCTTGGATCTAACTAATTGGGAAATAGCAAATTTGAAAGAGTTGCATGTTGAGATTTGATGTGGGTTTCTGTAGGATATGAAAGGAGGCATTTCAAGTTACAGGGGAAACCAATTCTCTCTAATTGTTATTGTGATTGTTGGCACAACTTTTCTCATTTGGGGATGGGACAGAACTCCATTTCTCTCTGCATTTCCTCCTAGACAACCCCAATTGCAGTTTTCTCTCGGTAAACTTATCAAATCTATGATTGATTGGGTTGTACACATGCGACAGTTTAGGATCAAAAGTGCCTAAATTTTATATAATTTATATGTGTATATATGATAAGTTTGAAGAAACTTTCTAAATTTGTTATATCTGGATGAGTTAGATTTTAAAATTCAAATAAAATTTTAAAATTTTGTTTTTTTTATTCAATTTTTTTTGGAATATATTTCATTTTTACGTGAATTTTTTTTATATGCAATGAGCCCTTGCTTAGACCAAGCAAGAGATTATGACTTGGCCTTGAACAAGATACTTGCAGTTTATATGGTTGATCAAATAGCCATATTGCTCTTACATCTGTGAAGTTACTGGTGTGCATTTCTTATTAGCATAGCTTAAAATATAAATTTGCTTCTCGCTGAATTGTAATTTTGGAATGTTGAATTTGATGATAAGCCTGTCTGTATTTCATGTTCTTGATATTGTGTTGTTAGTATATTTGCAGGCTAACATTTTTCCATTATAGAACTCATGATTTTTCTGTGAGTATGCAGAGACCCCGAATGTATCGAAAAATGACGTCCTGGAAGTTGTCAAACAAAATGTGGAAGAAACAATTCAGACAGTAACTACAACAGCAGATGGAGATCAGAGTTCTGAAGAAAACGATAAGCAAACCATAGGCGAAAATGAAAAGGATTTGAAACACAATGACGAAATGGTCGATTTTGACCCTGCAAGTAAAAGTTCTCCTCTCACACCACCTGCCAATGAGACGAATAACACGGTATTTTCGAATGATCGATGTAAGATATGCTTATTTACGCTTATATTCATTTCGAATCGTAATTTTTTCATGATTATGCATTCGGGTTTTATTGATGTTCGTCGCATCTGTTCTTTGTGTTGGTTTAATGTTGGATTATGGAATTTTACGCAATCATGACCTATGTGTTTGACAAACATGTTCATTATTAATTCATCGTTGCAGCCTGTAACTACGCAAAAGGAAAATGGGTAATCGACGATTCCGGCCCTCTGTATTCCGGGTTTCAATGTAAAAAATGGTTGGCACAAATGTGGGCCTGTCGGTTAATGCAACGCACCGATTTTTCCTACGAGAAGTTACGCTGGCAACCGAAAAACTGCAAAATGGAAGCATTTGAAGGTTCCAAGTTCCTTGAAAGGTAAAGCTTAGAACTTTTTCAACACGGTTTTCGCTAACGCAATTTTGGTCAAGTCAAATGCCCTAAAGTGCCGACCTTTCGTTTGAGTGTTTTGAAAATTGAATAAACTCGTGCCAGGATGCAGGACAAGACTCTAGCTTTCGTCGGAGATTCGCTAGGACGACAGCAGTTTCAGTCACTGATGTGCATGGTCACCGGTGGGAAGGATAGGCCCGATGTCGTCAATGTAGGCTCGCATTACGGTTTTCTCAAACCTCGAGGCAATTCCCGTCCCAACGGATGGGCGTATCGGTTTCCAAGTACTAACACCACCGTACTTTATTACTGGTCAACTTGCCTTTGTGACCTTGAACCGGTCGACCCGAAAAACCCGACAACCGAGTACGCCATGCATCTAGACAGGCCACCGTCGTTTTTACGCCGGTTCCTAAACAAAATCGACGTCCTCGTTCTCAACACGGGACACCACTGGAACCGCGGGAAAATTAAGGCGAACAGGTGGGTCATGTACGTTGATGGAAAACCGAACACGAAAAAAAACCTTGCGATGATCGGAGACGCGAAAAATTTCACGATCCACAACGTTATAAGGTGGGTGAACGAGCAAATCCCGAGACATCCGAGTCTAAAAG
Organism: Euphorbia schlechtendalii; assembly: GCA_949673415.1. Taxonomy (NCBI): domain Eukaryota; kingdom Viridiplantae; phylum Streptophyta; class Magnoliopsida; order Malpighiales; family Euphorbiaceae; genus Euphorbia; species Euphorbia schlechtendalii. The sequence continues at coordinate 2,575 of CATIWQ010597029.1, forward strand.
CCTTCTACCGAAGTATCTCGCCGAGACATTTCGTCAACGGCGAGTGGAATACTGGCGGAAGCTGCAACAACACGATACCGATGTCGGTGGGGAAGGAGGTGGTGCAAGACGAGTCGAGCGATCATAGTGCCGGGAACGCGGTGAAAGGGACAGGTGTCAAGATCCTAGATGTGACAGCTCTTTCCCAGCTAAGAGACGAGGGGCATATATCGAGATATAGCGTAGCTGCGTCGACGGGTTTCCACGATTGCTTGCATTGGTGTCTACCCGGAGTTCCCGACACGTGGAATGAGATTCTTTTTGCACACATTAGTGATATGTCGCGCGATGAGATTTCAAGTGTGAGATGAACATTGTAAAATACGTTGGTTTTTAAATGTTTCGGAGCCATTTGTGGTTGTCACACTTTGCTGTTGTGGTTACTGTTTGCTGTTGCTGGTCATTTTTTGCTCCCCGGAAAAGGTAAAAAGCAGTTGTAAGCTTTTGGCTGAACATTTTATTTAATGTCGAAAAAGTAAAACACGTTTGTATATAAAAAAAAAGATACTGGCAAACAATATCGGCTAAACCAAACCGGTGCTAAACGATGCAGAAAAGGTGTTTTGTATAAAAAAGAGTATATACTACAAATCAAAAATTGTAGCCATAATTTACATGTAAAATGGAATGACAAATTTGATATAGCAGAAGCAAAAACTGATAAAAAAATTGCTATACAAATTAACCATTAATGCATCAAACCTGCTGTATCCTCCTAAATGCTTCTTTCATATCTAACCGTTGACTCGAATTGGATTCGATACAAGCAGCTCCGATTCGAAGCATTTCGACCATTTGTTGAATTGTTTCGTTACTGCATTTTTCTGATATCTCGGGATCAATTAATTCCTTTTCTCTTCCTTCAGAAAAAGCTTGCGTTGTCCATTGAACTATATCCGTTCCGCCTTTCCCATTTGTTAGATACTGCGACGGGAATTTTCCCGTCATTAGTTCTAGTATTATTATGCCCATGCAGTAGACGTCAGATTTCGGAGAGATTTCGCGTTTTTGTATGAATTCTGGTGTTCTGTACGCAAACATTGTTTGTGTTGAATGGTGTGTGTTGGTTAACGGGTCTAGCGCATAGTCTCCTAATAATGGCTCGTAGTTTTGATTTAAGAGAATATTGCTGGATTTGAGATTTCCATGTGGAAGGTTATATGTTGAGTATTCTGCGTGTAGATAATTCAGTCCTTCCGCTATTCCTTTCACTAATTTTAATCGGGTTCCCCAGTTTAGTTCAGCATGGCAAATTCCTCGATCACCTGAAAATTTCAAAAAAAAAAAAAATTTGAGCAACTCCTGATTATTCATATTTAAATTTGAGACTGGTCACGTTGATAGAGAACATAACTATAAAAAAAATATAAAAAGTGACGAGGGAGGCGACTATCACGTACCATGCAACACATACAGCAGGCTCCCTTTAGGCATATATTCCGAAACTAAAAGTTTCTCCTCTTTCCTGAAATGATAAGCTAAAGGAGTCAAAATATTCTTATGCCTGATCCTCCCAAACCTTCTCATTTCGGCGTCGAACAAATCTCTGCCCATCATGTTCATTTCCCGCATCCTCTTCACGACCACCGATAACCCGCTCCCCAGCTGCGCCTTGTACGCCGACCCTAGCCCACCGCTCCCCAGCACCTCGGCCGCCGCCTTCATCAGATCCTGCAACCCGAAACTCCCCTTCTCGTATTTCACCATTATCAGATCCCCGACGTTCCCGTGCTTCCCGTGCTGCGACCCTCTCCGGCTCCCTCCTCTGCGCGTGCTACTATTCTTTCCCGAACTTTGCGTCCTTATCGGCAAAACTTGCTCGTCAAGGTTCTCTTTCTCCAGCATGTTGAATTTCCCTTCGTCTTTTTTCCCGCTACTCGAATATATGGTCAATGCGACGAATAGGGCTATCAGCATTATCACCGCGGCTCCGACCATTTTCGAATTCGTGTAGTTTCCCGGAGGAAGCCTCGTTTCGGGATTTTCTGGTCCCACTGAAGAGCAGGATTTGTCGAGCGGTTTTCCGCAGAGTTTCGGGTTTCCTTCGAAAGAAGACGCGTTGAACAACGAAAATGGTGACGGAATCTCGCCTTCGAGGTCGTTGTTCGCCAGACTGATTGATGCCATTTGCTTCGGGTTTTTCAACGGCGGGACTTCCCCGGAAAACTGATTTCTCTCGAGGTGCAACTCGATTAAATGCGGTAGCTGCGTAACAGACTCCGGTATTTTCCCGGTGAACTTGTTGTCGGAGATCCAAACTTTCTTCAAAGAAGACATCGTCGCGAAGTAATTGGCTGGAATCTCGCCGGAAAAATTATTTCCCGATAGCAACAAAGATTTCAAAGCGCCAAGTTTGTTAAACTCAGGAATCGGGCCAGCAAATTTATTGTTAACAAAACTAATCGTTCTCAGTCCTGTAAGTTCAATTAACGAAGTGATATCAATTTTCCCAGATAAACCCAAATCGGAGAGATGAAGACCTTCAATTCTGCCGGCAAAACAAATAGCTCCGGTCCATCTATCTTTGCAAGGATCGGAATCAGGAACCCAGTTATTCAAACGATCGGCATTAGTGAGAGATTTCTTCAATTGAAGAAGAGCTTCGTTTTCGGATAACGAGAAGGAAATCTGGAAGAGGAAGAGGAGGAAAAGAAGGCGAACAACGGCCATCTCCAAGCCGGGAATCGGAGAAGAAACGAGCCGCTGTCGGGAAAAATTTTGTTGACCTCCAAGTGTGATTTGTTTTTAGGACAAGTTTGTTTGGTTTTGATTAATTTCGGATTAACAAGGAACTGTTGTTTCATTGTGGCGACTTCACCTGAGATTCTAAGAATAGAATTTGTGAAGAAGAGAGATTTGATTATATGTAACTACTGTTTGACCTTGTCAACATTTCATCTCTAATTTTAGTTGACCTTCCAACATTCTTGGAGAATTCATCGTCAACTAGCTTCAGTTCAGGAGTTTTATTTTACAATTTGTCAAAAAAAACTACAACCTTTCCTAATTCCTACATTTCCTTGAACAGAACATTTGTTGCTTTTGGAGATCAAAAAAATAAAGATTGCCTAGTAAAAACACCATAAATAATAGTTAAATCATACGGATTTTTAACGAAGTTTTTATAGTGTAACTCAACGTATAAAATAATGTTCTAAAAAATGTTAGGCGCTAGTCGGGCGGGCGAAGAGTAAGCGGTGTCTAAGCGGACTTAAGCGTTAGGCGTAGTCAGTCGACGACCCTCAAAATAGCGCCTAGGCGGGTATTTTTAAAACAATTATAAAATGTAATAGTTTTATTTTAAATCTAGATAAACAAAAGTGACCCTCAACAAATATCTGTTGAAAAAAAAAGCTCTCAACCTACATATCAATATTTGTGCAGATGGAATCTAAAATGTTATAAATTCATGTTCATTAGTACATATGTTGAAATAGGTATTGAGAATTTTTATATGTCAAATAACTCAATACTCTATTTAAAAGTTGTGATTCAAGAGATTTTATTGTGGTTTCTCACCATTAATACTTAAGCAAACTTGATAATGCGTCAATCATTCGATGATGCCGAACACAACATTTTCATTTAATTTCCTTGAGGATATACATATTGATGATATTAATATTTCAATTGGCACCTAAATTGCTAATAAATTTAATCAGATTATATGTCACAAAATCATTATGTTGAACATATCTGATCACTAAGTTTTAAATTCAATTATTATTCGTTTCGTGAAATGAAAGGAATAAAGCGGAATAGAAAAGTGGTATCGATAATTTATGATTTTACGCTAAAATGGATAAATAATTTGGGTAATGGCATGACATATTATTTAAAAGCTTACTTCCTTGACATTTAGTTTTTATTTTTACGTTAATAACAATTGCGAATTTCTCAATCCTCATTTTCATGTTCTCCTTCATTTTTCTGGTTGTTCCTTTCCCCTTTCTAATCTTTCATTAACATCTGCCAGAGCTCTCACTTCTCTCAAGCCTCGTCATTTGTCTCTCTTCTCTTCTATATTTCTTTCACTGAGATCCAAAATCCACAATGATAACCGTCTAATTGTCGCTCTCGATGAGTTTGATTTAACCCTAAAATGCCAAATTAGGCTCAACAACTCCAAAATCCATCTCTTAAATTTGATTCTAGATCTCGACCTCTTCGGATTCTTCCTTTTCCGCGAGATATCTTTCTCTATGTGCTCCATCAGCATGAATATGGTGAGATCTCTTAAACTCTCAAATCCGATCTATATAAATTTGTTCACACCTTCAATTCAATTAACCAATGATTTCTTCCAATGAACAATATTGCTATTGCATTCAGATATTAATTAATTTCTTTTCCTGTAAATTAGTTTATGTTGCAATTTTCTATTTGTTAAGTCTTGAATTTGTAATTTATAGAATAAGCAATCATCAGTGATCCTTTAGGTTTAGTAATTTATTTAGATATATGTTAGTATTAATTATGCCAATAGTTGAGAACTGAATCTATAATAATTCCAATTTCATGATTTTATTTTGAACCAGATGAAATTTTAATGTTTGTAAATGCCAAAGAAGAAGCTTTAACTAGAAAACATAGGTGTCCAATAAATATTGCAAAGTTAGCATATAATACTTGATTGTGCATATTATTGGTTCCTAATGGTTATTGTGTTTGCTCAATCCATGTTCTTTTTTTGTTTCTTATATTTTCAATGTCAGAAACCAAACATCAGTTACATTCCAAGGAAGTTGCTACTGCATTGGATCTCAAAAATGATTGTATTGTTTGTGTTAGTGAAATGGTATTCTTGTTGAGGTTAATTGGCTATCCTAATTTTTGTCATTGCTTAGGTTTACAAATTAGAACTACTTTCACTTAGATTGTTGGAATTTCCATATTGCTTTGGATGAAATTGTTGATGTTATCTTTCTGATGAAGCTTCGAACATGCTTAACCTTTCTGTTATTGTTTAAGTTGGCATTTAACCAAGTATAATCTCTTTTACCAACCGTAAGGCCTTCATATATGGTTTTTGCTGCAAAATTGCATAGTTTTCAAACATAAAAGTGTAACAAAACATCTTATACACCAAGAATACTAGCTCTTACATGTCGAATTACTCTGGGGAAGACGTGGATAAAAAATCAAGACGAGTTGATGAAAACTTGAAATCTAAGTTGATTGATAAAAGCACATATAAAACCTTTATAATATGATTTTTTGATAAAATTTAGATTGTAAGATTGGATGAGTAAATACTTTTGAATCATTTCAGGTTGAAGGAGTTAATGAACTTGGAAATACACAAAAATCTTAAGCCATAACCTGAAACAATCACCAATTTTGAGTCGTGTGCGAAGGACCACAAGAAGAAAAATTATTGAATGGGAAAAAGATAAAATAAAATATGTTATCTTAAGGGAACTCAAAATTATTGTAACTTTGTGTGGCTTTTAATAAGCTTTATATTAGTTGTAATAGTTTTTATACCAGGTACAACATAATTTATACCAGGTTTAACATCTTTTAACTAGGTGTAAAATCTATTACGATTGGTTGTTAATAACAAGTTAAACGAATGTAAGATGCATTCGAAATAAAAGATATTTTTCTATTGAAGTCAATCCCATAAAATTTCAAAGAGATATAAAATTGTTATAATATACCCGGTATAACAGTGATTATACATGGTATGATAGTCAATATATTTGGCATAATAGCTCTTTACCACGTATAAGACATTCATAATATGGTTTTTGGTATAAAATTCAGTATTGTATTTAAATATAAGAATATAATAGCTCGTATACCAGATATAACAACTCGTATACCAGGTATCACAACTCTTATACCAGGTATAACAACTATTATACCAAGTTTAACATCTTCATACAATGGTTTTTGCTGTGAAATTAAGTATGATATAAGATTTATTACTCCTAAGTCAAGCAAATACATAAAAAAGGTAAAAGAGAAAATAGAAACTTTAAAAGTGATGGAAGTAAAAATATTTTGCTGTCATGACAAAAACAAAATTATTTTATCCAAACCAGGTGTTCACTTGTATTTCCCAAAATTATATCTGTCTAGCCCATTATATAGATGAGGCTAAAAAGCTTACAACCCACACCTCAACCCCTATATAAGAAGCCACAGCCCACACCCCATAACCCTATAAAAGAAGGACTAACTCCACCATAAAAGACACTTCGATACATCATTTTCTCTCTATTACTTGTTTATACTCTTTCCCTGTAAAAATACTAACAAAGGCATCGGAGACGTTTAGTTAACCCCCTTTGTCTCTTCTTTGTTGGGCAGACACCGAAGATACATCAAGGCGAAGCAACCGCAACAAGCATCCTCAAAACCATTATTGATTGGTAATCCTTAGCAAATTAGCTCGTTGTTATATTGGGTTGTTGAGTTTTGTTTATTTGTGAACTTTATGGGATTATCCATCTTATATAATACATTTAAATGCTGAAGTTAATCTTTTGTCATTAGTGAATATAAACTTTCAGTTATAATTTATTCGACATAAATGATAAATAACTTGCTTGAACTTGATAAAATGACTCAATTTTCCTTCTGTTTTTTCTTGGATAATAATATGTACTACCAAAATGTATGGGAAATTGAGTCGTTTTTCGTTAGTTAACTTTTTTTGTGTAAATCAAGTGTAATGTATCAAATTAGAACTTTTCGGACTCAGTTTGCATATCATGGCTTTCTAAATAGGGTTCAATATAATCAAATTCGATAGTGTAAGAAACAAATGTGATGTTACAGACTTTTGCGGATTTCAAATCTATAGCTCTAGATTGAAGTTATAAAATGAAAATGGTTCAATGTTTAGGTGCAGTGAGAAAATGAAATTGAGTATATCTTTTACCTAGTTATTGTATTAAGTGTTATAGTTTTCTTTGAAATTCCGCTAAGCTTGGCTTCTTACCTTGCGTAAGGGTATTGGTAGGGGTGAACATTCGGTTTTACCGAACCGAAACGAATCGTATTAGTCGAACCAAACAACCGAATTACTATCTACCGAACCGAACTGAAATATTAATTAAAACCGAACCATCCGAACCGAAATTTTTTCGGTATAAATTCAGTTATCCGAATCAAAACCGAATTAACCGAATTTAGTTATCCGGACCGAAATTGTTTATTTTTTCCATTTTCATACACCAGTTGAATCTCCTTTTCCATTAAGCACAATACACAAAATTATTTTTAGATCATATATTTTATTTAACCTTTTATTAATTTCTTAAACTGCTTTTTATGGGACCATTCCATAAGCACGAATAGGAAAATACGTTAAGTAATTAGAGTTGAGTATCAGAATAAGGTAAATGGGCGCATGGGCTCTTGTTTTTTTTTTAAATTGAGCCCAAGAAAAACTGCTTGGTTTGGCTCATTTAAGAAATCAAATCCCCAAATTTTCAGTCTTCTTTCTAGCGTCTTCTTCAGACTTCAGTACCGCACAACAACAATGGTTAAATGAAGGTTGCAATTTTGTAAACCTAAATTTTCGAGAATTATGTAATTGAATTCTACAAAGCAGATACCCATAATGG